>JAVTVY010034354.1:0-14845 GCA_036873755.1 Hanleya hanleyi
TCCATCCTACATGGGATTAACTTTTGCCAGTAATCCCACATGGGACTGTACCAGATAATCTATTCCAGACATTATTGTCTGTACCGCATCACTTATTCCAGACCTTATTGTTTGCTCTACATGTATGCTTTCAATACTGCTGCACCTTTGGCGGATGACCCCGCAAGGCGAGATGTTGGGGTTCTCAGAACGCTTGTTTAAAAATCTGGTAAGTGTCTGCTCTCCCCAAATTTTCAAAAAAAGGGGGGGGGGGCGGGAGGTTTTGGTCTAGTGCTTGTCAGCCATTCACTAGGCCCGCTTATATGTATATATTAGGGCTGGGTGATTATATCGATGGCCATACCGTCATGTTATATGTCTTTATGGCACTCGATTATCTCGCTGACTCCTGTTTTGCCTTGCGGCCTATGCTTGAGAACTTTTCTGTTTGACCACTATTTCCCTCCTCCTGCTATGATATTCTAGCAATAAGGTATATGAAGGTAAGTTTTACAGCGTAGGAAATATGAAAAATTTGAAAATCAATTTTCCTATTTCTAAGCTAAAACTTACCTTCACATACTGTGATGGCCCTCCCAGCCTCCCCGCTAATGGGTTATTCACACTGCGATTGAATAGGAAAGAAGGAAGTGACGTGGTCAGACAGAGAGGATTCTGGGTACTCGCGCATGGGCATTGGGGCATTACAGGGACTATTTCTTTTGGTTCTGTGGTAAGGTTTTACAATGGGGCAATCGCGTAGGAACACGATAGCAATAAGGTATGTGAAGGTACAATGTAAGTTTTAGCTTAGAAATAGGAAAATTGATTTTCAAATTTTTCATGTTGTTGTTGTTGGCACGTGTTCAGGAGGGTTAATGACATTGAGGTAAGCAAGTTTATGTTGACCCATTCTCATCGACAAACGCTTCCAGAACATGCGATCGGAATGCACAACCATTCAGGTGTGAGGGCTACTCACCAAAATTCACTATACTATCATCTTTGTTGTCTAAATTTCATGTAATTAGACGGATGATCTGTTTTTCCGGAGTTTGACAAAATTATGAAATCTCGTGCGATTTCTCGAGAAGAAGGCAACAGGATATTAGAGTAAGGCGGCTGGAAAAAGTACATCCAAAAATGATTTTCTGCTATGAAACTGACGAATTAAATATTTTGTATTCTAAATATCACCATATTATACTGAATTATGATGCCTCTTTGATGTTTATACATGTTGTGAACGATATCTTCAACATGCCTATTTGAGCGTATGAATATTATTAACGTGATGGGTCACCTTGTTTGGGAAAGAAGCACGCTGTCACTTGGTTCAACCTGTGTGATTTCAAAGCGCTGAATTCGATTTCTTTGCCAACAGATGGACTTAAAAGTACGTATCTACCTGTGTATTTGTGGAAAAATTGAACTTCATATCTGCTGTAGTTTATTTTCTATTGAATTATCTTTATTTCCTTGTGACATCGGTGGCAAAATGGCGAAATTTCAGCGGTGTTTTGTGTTCACGTGTACAGTCGAATATGAAAGTACGGCCACGTGCTTCAGGCGAAATGGATAATTTCGCTCGTAGGACCTCCAAAACTTAGTTGAGTCATTTTATTTATCGTTTTCCTACCCTGTTATAGTATTTATTTCCTGAAAGTCGCTTCACGAAATTCTTCGTCATTTCATTACATTTTTGCTTCACAAAGGTATTGAAAAAAATTCAAAAAAAAAAGAGAAATACATTTTTTTTCATATCATGTCTCATGGTATCATTGTGTCATAAAATTTGGTCATTATAATGATAAGGGTCGTTTTTAGAAATTTAGACTTGGCAAAAAATGTCAAAAATGTCAAAAGTCCTGATGATCCTTAAGGATTGAAGTCCAAACACAGGCTATGGGGTGTGAGTCTTGTTGCTGTTTTATTCAGTATGACAAGTCAGAATAAGGTTGAATAGGACACCCTGTGATAACACACAATAACACAAATGAATACACAAATAAACCATAATATCTTTACGGACAGTAACAAATAAACAATACATCTTTAGTGCGTTATGGCTTGGGCCAATGATAATTAATAGTCTGCTTCTCATGACCTAGTGGATCAAAAAACTAGATACTACTTGCGTTAATTATTAATTAGGCCGCTGTCAGTTAATAGGTTGTTTAGCATGACCTTCTCCTGCTAAAACATAGATGCTAGATGCTATAATTATTAATTATTGAAGGTAAATTTTCTACCGTTGACTCATTCCATATCAAATCAGAATAATCATCATGACAATGTGTGGAGAGACATGTATAATCATATTTATTTTTACTTCTTCATTTATTCCATGCAGGCAGAAAAAATATTAGTGAAATAATTATTCCGTAAAGAGACATTTTAAGTTTGCTTTAATTTAATTGTAACATTCTGTAAATAATTATGATAGATAGTAAAACTCAAATGCAAATCAATGGAAACAAGTCTTACTTATGACTACTATTAAAGATGATCTGCAGACTAGTACCCGAATTTTCAACGAAATCTTTTATTTTATTTTTCTTTCTTTACACTGACTGAATATAGGGATTCTCTGTCCAGGGCAACGAATTGTATATGTCCGTCGTCCTTTAGCTGTACGAGTAATTTCGTTGACGTGCAGGTCGACATCCCGTGTCGTCGTCGTTGTTGTTGTCGGGAGTGAAGACGTGAAGTGCTCTACCACTTCGCTCAAAAGCGTTTCATCAGAGAAATGGATGGTTAAATTTGGCACGATGTACCGACTGATTAATGAGAAAACAACTGATCCATTAACTAAAACCATGATGGCTTTGGTACGCAACCGTCAAAACTACCGGAGTTAAAACTATTATTGCTACGTGCTTGTGACGGTCCGCTTGTGACACGAGGGAATCCCCGCTAGAGATGCATGCCGGGACTGTGCCTCGTTTTGAAATTAATGGGATTCCCCAAAGAATGTGAACCAAAATGGTGGCTTTTGAGTTCACGCTGTGACGGCACGGTCAGCTCATGAGTTTTCGTGGATTTGCTTACTTATTTTTTTACGGCCAATGATTACTGATAATTAAAATACATGCGGCATTATTTATCTCCAAAATATTGATGCGGGCGTGTCATGCGAAACAACCTATCAACTGACAACGGCCTTATTGATTATTAAGAACAAAACCATTTCAACTCAAAGATCAATTATTTTATTCTCATTCGAAACCCAAAATTAAGGAATCACAATTCTATTCAGAGAACATCATTATTCTGACCATTGTCCAGTACTAATGTATTTGTCATCTGACCAGGGGTTTTTTTAGACAGTTTTTCATCGTGGTATTCCCGATGAAAACGAATTCGAATTGAGTTTTTGCGTTTTTTCAGTTTTCTGAGTTTTCGGGAAGGCGCGGAAAAAAATTGAGTTTTTTTCATAAAAGATTGAGTTTATGTAACACCGGGGCGAACGAAAATGCCCCGATCACGGGAAAGTTTGATCGCGACCGAAAGTTTACAATGTACAAGGTTGTTGTTGTTGTTCGTGTCACCTCCGTCTCTATGCCAATGAAAGTCCGTGAGAGCCAGCCCACTCTTCATGTCATCTCTGCCACTTCCCGGGTTTCCGTATGTTTGTTTTAGCTGCAGACACCGCGTCTCGTCAATGGGATATCCAGTGAAAATGAAACACACTCGGGAAGCTGTTGCTGAGATTATTTTTCTGTTCGTTGACTGTCGTAACATTTTTTTTTAACAGAGTTGTCTCCCATCATATGGCAACATTCGCTGTCGAGCACTGCCAGATATCTGGCAATGAACTGCTAGTTTTTCGATGAAGGGTTCCCGACAATGATTTCAGCGCCATTTTTTTTTATCTCAGCATGTGGTTCCGCTTGCGAGACGGTACATCTTCGGAAAATTTATGACCTATCCCAAGTTCTTAGCGCGACGTCTACTTGATCAGGTCAGGGCATTTGCAGCATTTCTGTTCTTCATTCACTACATAGTACTGTTCACGCGCCCTATGATACGTACTTTTGTTGCTAACTTTTATGTAAGTTTTGTTAAAAAAATAAAACTGAACGTTGAACTTGTAGGCCTGCTCGTTTGAAGCAGCAGACATTATAAATTTAGTTGACCTAGATTCTGCTTTGAAGATCAACCATTGAAACGCAGAAAACAACAAATTACGTCAATTATGCCGTATTTTCGCCTGCATGTTGTCTGATCGTACTATTCTTGTTTATCTGATGATGCTAAACAATAATGATCTTGTGAACTTTGGGATAGGTCATAAATTTTCTGAAGATGTACCATTTTGCGTTCTGCTTTACCAAAGTAAGCGAGAAAATCTCAACACGAACACAAATGAAACATATTTGTCGTTCGCTGAAAAACTTACAACTTCTTTGATCTGTTGGAGCTCTATTTGAACCCGTATAATACCTGCCTCACGTCGACACGAAGTGCCTGTGTTTTGTGGTGGAAAACCGGCAACATTCAACCTCTGCCCTTGTTACGGTAAATTGAGAATTTATCGTTTAAGACTTCCAAACTAGCGAATAAATTATTGTAATACACGAATGCTTGGGAGGAATTTCTGTTAAAATCGTTCATCATGCTTTATTTAAGTTGTTTTCTCAATTAGTTACATAATTTGGTTTTTACCTTTCTCCACCAAAGCATGACAGTTTCAATAATTTCGCCAATTTAATACAAGAATCTGTTTTTTCAAGATAAAAATTCATGATCTATTTGGGTTTGAAATTGAACTGTGGGGCCATCATCCATCATCTATTTCCAACCTCAACTTTGTTTGGCCCAGATTTCGTAAATTCCAGAGAGCAGCTGCCTATGCAGTTTTCATCAATCTTTCAAAATTTTGTGAAATTTTGATTCAGATAATTAGGACATCCGAATAGCTAAAGGATGACAAGATTAGTCCAAAAACTTGCGGTGTTGGGTGTCAGTTTCATCTAATTCAACCTACAACCAAATTGATTGCATAAGTGTCATTCCAGTGCAAAACTACATTGATGCCATTAGTGCCATCCAATTGGAAAATTTAAGGAAAACAAGCCAAGAATGACATGCCAAGCTTTTTTTTTCATTCTACGATTAAAACAAAATAAAAATTGAGTTTTATCATTTTTTAGATGAAAAACCCCAAAAATTGAGTTTAGTGATATTAATATGCGCCGTGGCACGCAAAAAAATTGAGTTTTACAATATTTGAAATTGAGTAGATGAAAAATTTTTGTCTAAAAAAACCCCTGCTGACACGTATAGCATTTTGGAGCATACTATAATCACATCAAATATGAATAAACTATGAGAATAAAACAAATGTTAATAAAAACAGTAACATATTAGCATGAACAGGAAGTTACATCAATCAATCACCAGTAACAAGTAGTTCTTGAACTTCCCAGTTTGTACTGTCTGTCCCAGATATTATATATCCGAGACGTTTTCGGCGATATTTCGGAGACAATTGATTGGAGGATATTGAAACTTCACACAGGAGATAAACTAAAAAGTACCAATTTTATTCCAATGTATCAAGAAAATCCTTCCAGTAGTTCTCAACAAATCGAGAAAACAAGAATTAGATGGGAGATTTGTAGGTTATTTTTTGACGTCATGACGTCCAGCCTGAATGTTATAACATTGGCAGATCAACATCATCGTAGCCCCAAAATAACATGGTAGGTTTTTGGTGATTTTCGTCAATTCCCAACAGATTTTAATGGAATATGGGGGAAAAAATCAGTATGTTTTAGTTTATATACTGTGTGAAGTTTCCATGCTGTACGATAAATTGTCTCCGAAATATCGCCGAAAACGTCTCGGAATATATTATCTGGGACAGACAGTAGTACTTTCGTTTTCACACCTTTCGAGATAAGTTTTACAAACATCGTCCAGTCTCGCATTCTCGGGAAATGTTTTTGCCGTAGGGGCCACCAGAATCTTCGATCTTTTCGTTTCGACTATACTGCATGTACAGATAAACATTATTGTGATTACGTTAAATCGACGAATAGATGTGAAATATGACATTTCATGCAGCCGCTCATGCCATGTGCCGCTCACATTTCCTCTGTCAAAATGGCGGTCGCTGTTTAGTCGAAGCAACCCGGAACCACGAACCCGCTACTAAGCTATAGCTGATCGATGCCTCTACAAAGGTTGGCTGGCTTATGGTATTAAACATTCCGGGACATGCGAATAGGGTTGGAGCAGAGGTGCTGTATATAGCATATAACATCGGCAAAGATTATCTGCGACGGAGAGGAAACCCACACTCAAGGGAGTGAATTTTGCAACTGCATCTGGTTTTTCTCTCGACAAGGGAGACAATTTCATAACTGATTTTTTTCTATAGACGGAGTAAATAATGACAAACAATGCGCAATTATTGTCCATAATTTTCATAGTGCGGGCCGATTTTCCTAATGCGGGCGGGTCATGAGAAGCAGCCAATTAACAGAGGCCTTATATACCATAGAAAAATATTATTTCCATTTACATTAAGTTATTACATGACAAACATTCATTTATTCGAAAAATAGGATATTTTTTGTATAAACTATGCTTTTTAAATTTAATTCGACACTTACGAGTCACCGACATAACCAATCTTCCCATAAACTTACCCGCGATCCCGATTCCGGATTTTTGGACTCTTTTGAAGTCCGTCTTCAAATCCGAGTTTTTGACTCGCGGCAGTCACCCGTTTTACCGCCGATTCGGCTGAAAATGTCTTGATTTTCAATCGCTTTATTTCAGCGAACCCTTTTACGGAAAACAGTAGAAGGTACATGCATAAACAGGCCTTGTGATTTGTACGGGCCCTGGCGAGTGATTAAAGCACACCTAAAATCGTGCGAGGTGTATGGTTAGCACACCTAAAATGCACACCTAAATTTTTTTAAGGCGTGTGATACGGTGTTTGAAACGTTAAGGTGTGAATTGAAATAAATGTGGGCTGGCCGAGAATCCAGTCATTCATGGATTCTCGCAGCAATGTTTCAGGAGAATCCAGGGGGAACTGATATTTACTGGTTTACTCCACATTAGCTATGAAAGATATTGAGGTGATAATAAAATCAAGAAACACTGTTTTAAGTTTGTTTTGTTTTTTTGTATTTTAAATACACACAATCAGTTAATGAGCTTGAGCCAAAGGCTGAGAACAAGATTGGCAAAATAGAAATAAAACTCTGAAAAACCACAAATTGTAAAACAAACTGACTAGGACTGGCACATGGCAATTTTTACATCGTCCTCATCATCACTTCAATCATTCAATCCATTCACTTGCCTTCAGTAACAGAAATCTGGAATGTCTGAATCAGTTTCAATTTTCAAACACTCGCGATGTCCATCTCTGTTTACGTGTCTAACCAAGTTTGGCTTCAGCAGGTATCTAGTTTCGTTTTTGCCGTAACTGATGTCGGCTACTATTTTGCCTCGATACAGTGTTTAGTTGATCGTAGTGTTTCTGACACACTTTGCAAAAGGCCTGTACCACCTTATCGCCCGCATTGTTAAAATGGAATGCAAAGTTATCTCTCAGGCTACTTTCCCAATGACACAGGGCTGTTTTTCTAATTTGTTTCCGCGTTTTTAGGCCCTGTGTCGGTAGCCATTTCATAATTTCGTTTTCAATTGTCAAGCGGAAGTTGGCCCGTGACACTTGTTTCAATGACAGCGATTGGCGGGCTGCCATGAACGATCCAATGAAAACGCTCGACAGATCAGCGAACATACTAGGACCGGCACATAGATAGATGATATGAAGTCCAGTTTTCGACAGCAATAACTGTATGCACATTGACGATCTGCGAACGGGGCTCAATCGTAAGTTTTCAACTGGTGACTTTTAATTATACGTTCAATTCTACGCGAATCCGTTTCGATTCGCCCGAATATCCTGTCCGGCGAATTTTCACGCGAATGGATCGGCAGATTCGCGTCAAAATTTGTCATAGCGAAATTTTGAAGGGGGGTCATAAAGTTTAAGGCACGCGTTCCAAATGCACCTCAGTGCCTCTTCAGGCGCGATATGGTGCGCGTGCGCGATCGCGCGCCTCAAATCACAAGGCCTGCATAAATTTTATATCATTTTATTCGTAAAAAAGTAGAGGATTCCGGAAACGTAAAAGTATTTCAGTCAGTCGACACAATAATTTTCCGTACAAGAAAAACTGCATGTCGGTCGGTCCAGAAAAAATTTCAGCGAAGTCGACACGATTATTTCAGTTGCCCACTATCTCAAAAATAAAAATACTTTTTTTAATATCAAACTATATATTTTTGAAAAGAGAATCTCTTCAGCTATTCCGGAACGTTTATATTGTTAGAATTGAACCAGTATTAAGCGAGCTATGATCAAATAACTGGCCGAGTTTCCGTTTCTTCAGTCGAATTCAAAGCATTTCAGTCGATTATCCCCCATATAGCCATGAACCAAAATGCAACGGAAATTATGCGATCACATTTTTCTTCAATGGTATCAGTATAGGAACTGTGAGCACTCGCGTGTTCTGGCACATGTAGGCACCGTCGTGATATGACTGAAACATGGTTGAAAACGACGTTGAACCCTACTATTCACTCCTCGAGCGCGCCGAAGTAAGCAATGGCATAAGGACTGATATTAATAGAATGAAGAACTGTAGAAATCTTTCTTTCTAAAACCCTGTAAATCATCTGTAATCATTGAAACATTTTACAGGCCCGCTCTTGCGCTTTCCTGAGAAAAAAAAAAATGAGGCACTCGATGGGTGTGACTCGCCTGTGTTGCACAGTATGTTCGGTCAACATGCATGACTTAGTTTTCTTATGTCAGCTACCTGACCCTCAATTGCTTTCGCGTAAATAGGTATCAGAGTTATTTCTCTTGCTTTGAAGTTCTCTTTGAACACCTGACTTCCGCTCTGCTAAAATTTGCAGTTTTGATGACAATTTCACGTTTTGATCTCAGTGCATATCAAATTTCTTTTACTTGTTGTGATCATTTGGATTGTTGTACGCTTGCATGGTAAATCAGGGTTTCATAGAAGTCCAAATTTTTGCCACCGGATACTGAAAATTCAATATTTTTACTCCTCAGCCCTACGGGCTCAGGAGTATTGTTGTGGCCCTAGCAGTGTGTCTGTCCGTCTGTCCGAGCCGTATCTCGAAAACTATTGCAAGGAAGTTCTTGAAACTTACAGGTTATGATCCTTTTATTTTTTACTTGTGCCTTTGAAACTTTCAGGTCTAACCGGTCATTAATTATTTTTTTACATTTGTTTTTATTTTTCTACTATTTTCCAGGCTTCTAAAAAGGGATCTCCAAGTATGCATACATTAGGCCTACTTTCATACTGATTTACATACACTTACTGGCATGTAGCCTATCAAGAGCTCCATAGTAAAATTGTATGTCTGCCATTGGTTCATTCGGTGTAGTGCAGGACTCATTTGCATATTCAGTAGTATGGTATTGCCAGTGACTCATTCATATGAAATGTATAAACACATTACTTAGATCTAATGTAGATCCAGCAGTTTTGCTTCTTTGGAGCTTCTTAATTATTACAGTGGCAGTCAACACCCACATTTTAAAACCAGCAACTTGGTATTAAGTCCTGATTATTTGTGCATTTGGCTAGAAAGTGTTACACCAAGCACTGGCAAGAAAGAGGGCTTAACTAGAGGTTCCACTTTGACCCTAGCTAAGATTCATAGCGTTTCCCTTCCCTCACCGCTATGCCGACGACAAATACATTTCCCTGGTGGTAAATCGAACTTCTCCATGGCGCACTTATTATTACCTTTGCGCCCTATTGAACCTTCATTAACTTGAGAAAATGGGCAGCCATGAATAAAAATACAGAAATGGCAGACTAAATGGCCATTCGTCGGTCAAAAATTAATTACAGACGTTAAAATTATCCCTATGGAGCCTCAAAATCACCTGAAATCGAGGGTCAAGAAGATGGGCATTTCCGTCATAATAGACCCCGTGTATACAGGGGATGATGATCACAACATCGATTATGGTATTTTTATTCATGGCGGCCCTTTTTCTCAAGTTAATGACGGTGCAATAGGGCGCAAAGGTAATAATAAGTGCGCCATAGAGATGTTTGAATTACCACCAGGGAAATGTATTTGTCGTCGGCATAGCGGTGAGGGAATGGAGACGCTATAAATCTTAGCTACTTTGACCCTTGAGTTGCCGCTCCGGCATGAAGCCTAAAATGCTGGTTGTTTTTTTAAGCAAAACCATACGTCTCAAGGGCGTAGACAGTTGTGAAGTTTGCGGGGGCTTAGCAACCACCTCGCTGGGGGTCTAATAACACCCCAGCCACCAATCAGATTTTTTGGACCGGATTCGGGGCCTTCGCGCACATCGCCGGAAGTGACATCATATATAGTAAAATAGATGTTTACCGAACATTTCGATTACTTTTCAAGTCTGCATAATACCTCTGTTGACCTAGCGTTAAAAAGAATTATCTGGAGATAATTTTCCCTGTTATCTGGACAGAGCATATGAAAAGTAGTTCGCTCATGTGCAACACTAAAGGAGTTGTTCGGCCGGATTCAAACTGAACCGTGCGTTGGTTGGTTTCCCCTATACGTCATAGCAACGTAGTAAAGGTCAACTTCCGCTATTGGTGGCAGGGATGGTAATGGAGCCTGCGAAATGGAGCATGCGCTGTGGGGAGGTTGGGGGCTTAGGGGGAGAGTCTGAGCGGGGGATATCCCCCCTCGCAGCGTAGATTTTTTTTTTGAAAATTGATGGTAAATTGGCGCTCACTGGGAGCATTTGAGCGGTAAAAGTTGAACTTTTTTTTGGAGAAAATCTCTATAACAGTGGCGATCACTACACTGATACACAAGGTGAAATGATCGTTCAATCCGGGGTTTGCACTATATTAATTCAAGTTATTTCTTAGATAATACTATTTTGCCTAGATAGCAGGGGCGGTGTTTTGATGCGTGGTTGACCGCATGAGTTCTTGTGGTCGTTCTGAAGTTGCCAAACTTATCTAAAATGTAAACTTAGGGGTCCTTTCTCGGAATAGTAGCGAAAAGTATCCATATTCATCATATTTACACCAGTTAAATAGTGACTGTGTCTGGGTTAGATTTTTTACCTATATTTCTAGGGTTTCTCTGTGAAAATTATTCGAGAGTTCGTATCTCTCGTTTGTGAATAAATAAATACGGAACAAATGACTGGGATCTCAATTAAAAATAAGTTTATGGTGAAAAAGTTCTGAAAAAATCTTTTCAGCCAACGTGTTGACCTTTTTCGTCCAAATGGGCAATATTTGATTGAATTGGAGCACATTATTCGTTCTCGGAGAAAATCACACGGGATCTTGGGAGTCCGATATCGCCAAACTGTTGCGTTGTTCTCTGACCGAGAGCAACTATTCTAGTCGTTCTGGTAAGCATTGTTGATTTTACTTCCCCTGTAATATGCAACAATTGATAAAGATATGTGACAAGCTAAACATTTACTTCTCTGCTATGTTTCCTTTTTATCTCGCCTTACGAAGTAAAGGGGAGATATTGTGAGAGGGGGAAAGAGGATGTCGTCGTCGGTGTCGGTGTCCCCTGCCTGGAAATGAATGGGTTTTTGGTTTAGCAAGTTAAAAAAAAATCTAGAAAAATTAGAAAAAATATAAAAAAAATATAAAAAATATGGGGGGTGGGTATGCCACCTGGGGGTACTACCCCTGGGGTACTCTAATGTTAAATCCCTATGAATGAGTTTTGCGTTTAGCTGAAGTGCACATGTACATCTGTACTTGGAAAGTTTCTTGCAGTTGTCAGCTGTCATTGGATGATTACGAAACTTGGTATACATGTTTCTTATGATAAGAGGATGTACCTGTGCTATTTTTGAGAAGAAATATTAATTTTTCTCAAAATTATGGCAAATGAAGAGTTTTCTGTTTAGGTAATTTGTACATGTAGGCCTCTACATGTATACATATACATCTACATGGTAACTTTGCTCCAGTTGTCAGCTGTCATTGGATGATTATGAAACTTGGTACACATGTTTCTTATGATTAGAGGATGTACCTGTGCTATTTTTGACAAGAAATATTAATTTTTCTCCAAATTATGGTAAATGAAGAGTTTTCTGTTTAGGTAAATTGTGCATATACATGTCCATGGTAAGTTTGCTCCAGTTGTCAGCTGTCATTGGATGATTATGAAACTTGGTACACATGTTTCTTATGATAAGAGGATGTACCTGTGCTATTTTTGAGAAGAAATATTAATTTTTCTCAAATTATGGCAAATGAAGAGTTTTCTGTTTAGGTAAATTGTACATGTAGGCCTCTACATGTATACATATACATGTACATGATAAGTTTGCTGCAGTTGTCAGCTCTCATTGGATGATTACGAAACTTGGTACAAATGTTTCTTATGATTGGAGGATTACTTGTGCTATTTTTGAGATGAAATATTAATTTTTCTCCAAATTATGGCAAATGATTGAGTTTTGCGTTTAGCTGAAGTGCACATGTACATCTGTACACCACAGTTTGCTGCAGTTGTCAGCTGTCATCGAATGGTTATGAAACTTGGTACACATGTTTCTTATGATTAGAAGATGTACCTGTGATATTTAGGAGATGAAATATTAATTTTTGTTCAAATTTTGAGAGTTTTGTCTTAATATGCCAATAATAATGTACATGTATATACATGTACATCTGTACATGGAAAGTTTTCTGAAGCTGTCAGCTTTCATTGGATGAGTTTGACACTTGCTACCCAAGTTCAATGTGATTCAAAGATGTGCATGTGCTATTTAAGAAATATGACATTAAATATGAAATTTTTTCCTAATTATTGCAGTTTAGACTTTGTATCTTTCCATTGATAGGTTTTTGTTGGGCAAAAATTTACAGGTAGATCTGTACATGGAAAGTTTGTTGAACCTTTCGTGGGATGATTATAAAACTTGGTGGATATGTTTCATGTTTTCCTAGGTCACAGCTCTCCCGCAGTAATCCCACACGGACTGACCTATCCAGCAGTAATCCCAAATCGCATTGGCCTATCCAGCTGTAATCCCAGACCGAACTGGTCTATCCAGCAGTAATCCCATTTGGGACTGGCCTATTTATCAGTAATCTCACACAGGACTGACCTATCCAGCAGTAATCCCAATGGCACTGGCCTATCCAGCAGTAATGCCACACGGGACTGATCTATCCAGCAGTAATCCCAGACAGGACTAAACTATCCTGCAGTAATCCCACATGGGACTGGCCTATCCAGCAGTAATTCCACACGGGACTGGCTTATGCAGCAGTAATCTCTCATGGGACTGACCTATCCAGATGTAATATGACACTGGATTGCAATTTGCAACAGTAATCCCACATGGCACTGACCTATCCAGCCATAATTTTACATGGGACTGACCTATTCCGCTGTAATCCCACACAGGTTTAGCCTATCCAGCAGTAATCCCACACGGGACTGGCCTCCTCAGCCATAATCCCACACAGGATTGCCGTATGCAGCAGTAATCCCACACGGGACTACCTATGCAGCAGTAATCCCACACGGGACTGTCCTATCCAGCATTAATCGCATACGAGACTCACCTATCCAGCAGTAATCCCACTTGGGACTGGCCTATCCAGCAGTAATCCCACTTGGGACTGAACTATCCAGCAGTAATCCCACAGGGGACTATCCATCAGTAATAACATGGGACTGGTCCACCCAGCAGTAATCCTACACAGGACTGGCCTATCCAGCAGTAATCTCACATGGGACTGAACTATCCAGCAGTAATCTCACACGGGACTGTCCTATCCAGCATTAATCGCATACGAGACTCACCTATCCAGCAGTAATCCCAGACAGGACTGGCCTATCCAGCAGTAATCCCACTTGGGACTGGACTATCCAGCAGTAATCCCACAGGGGACTGGTCTATCCATCAGTAATAACACACGGGACTAGTCCATCCAGCAGTAATCCTACACAGGACTGGCCTATCCAGCAGTAATCTCACATGGGACTGACCTATCCAGCAGTAATCTCACACTGGACTGCCCTATGTACCAGTAATCCGACGGCACTGACCTATCCATCCTACATGGGATTAACTTTTGCCAGTAATCCCACATGGGACAGATGTTATTGTCTGTACCAGATAATCTATTCCAGACATTATTGTCTGTACCACATCACCTATTCCACACCTTATTGTTTGCTCTACATGTATGCTTTCAATACTGCTGCACCTTTGGCGGATGACCCCGAAAGGTGCAAGGTTCGTACATCATGGAAAAACCTGGAAAGTCATGGAATTTGAAAATTAATTTTCCAGGCCTGGAAAGTCATGAAATTTCACTTACGGTCATGAAAAAACCTGGAAATTGAGAGGGAATGTAATTTGAAGAATAAAACCTATCATAAAAGAAAACACTCGCCTTGAAATCGGTGAATCAAGTGTTGTGCATGTTATTTTTCATTCGCAACGTCGTTAACGTCAACGAGAAATCCTGTTGGCCTTCTATTTCCGGTATCTTTGAAAAGGGAAGTAACTCGTAACGACATTGTCATGAAAAAATCAATGGAAATTGCAGAAGGAACTAATTGTCCAATCACGCAACTCGTTACTGGGGGTACTTTGAAAGGGATATAACTCGTGATTGACATTGGTGCGGAAGGCAGGAGTTCCGATGGTATTCCATACACGACAAATAGTGCACTCACGGAATAGTCGAGGAGGGAAGTTATTCCATAGCAAAACGTTACTAAAATGTATTCGGAAATTAATCCCATCCGTACTGGATATTATTAGTATATTTTA
>JAVTVY010034355.1:0-13723 GCA_036873755.1 Hanleya hanleyi
AATAGACGATACACTTTCTGTACTTCGCCGAGCTGAATCTACGACCCACGACGAAACGCCACCGAAACGCCGCCGACGAGATGAGCCGGCTTCAGGGAACTGGGGTCAGTCACTGCAAACGTGACCCATGGCAATGATGGTTAAAACAGTCACGGATGATGGTACCACGCGATGGAATGATTATCTGGCCCATTATGACCACAGCGTGGCCATAAATATGTGGATATTTCAGCAACGGGGCCATTACCTGGCCGTGGAATTACGTGACTTTCGGCTGAACTATATCTGTTCTCTTATGAATTCGACTACATGCAGACGCTTTCAAAAACAGATTATTTCAAAGTCCGTTCCTTCTTATTCACCAAACGCTATATAGACGATATTCTTGCTGTGGATAATCGCTGTATTTTAATGACGCAGTGAAGAATATACATTCACTTTCATTGGATTTGAAGGAAACTACAGATGGACCTAGCGGCACATCTTATTTATAGATATATCTATATAAAAATAAAGCAGGCATTCTCTATCGTCGACTTTACGACGAAAGAGATTGATTACAATTTCGACATCGTACACTATCCCTGTTTATAAACTATTCTGGACAGTAGTATACCAGAGGGACCTGCATATGGCATATACATATCTCGCGTAGTAGCATTTGCTAGATCCTGTGTTAAATGTGACGATTTTAATCAACGTATCAAAACATTATTGTAGATCATCAAGCGCCTCCACTCGAAGTTTCTCAAGTTTGGCGACATATATCGCATGCTGATAGCAAAATACGAACGAAGCGTGTAAGATCTATGGTGGTACGCTTCGTAACTTGTGTATAAATCCGCTTAACCTGGGGCTAGGGGCCGTATCAACCTAAGTATTTTAAGATCCTCATAGTGTTCATATGAACACTCACAATCAAAGCGTGACCGAGATACATCACACTCCAGATAACGACTTTACAACGTATATCATATGGATTAAGAATACTGATCAGCGATACGGATTTGATATTTTTGGAACATCATGTCTTGCTGGCGCCATTGAAAACTGTTGACCGTTTCTGTCTTGCAGAAAATTAGCCTAGTTTTATGTATACTGATTTATCCTTTCACTTTGATGCTAAAGTCATTATATGAATTAGGTCTTTGAATTATGTACCTACAACTTTGAAATTCTTTAATGGGCGACGGCTGAATATTGAATTCCGGATTATACGCTTGAATTATGCACAACAGGTGTTAACTTGTCTCAGGTTTCAGCCGGGTAGTACAGACTATGGCAAACAAAAAGAAGCATTGGAGAAGCGATTCGCCCAGCAGAATCAAACGGATCTCTACAAGAAACAAGATACAGAGAGAAAAGAGAAAACCTCCCAGGACTGGCGCAGGCACTTGTCCGACTCACACAGCTTACGTATTCGGATGCCGGGGAAGACGTACAGGACACTCTCGCTAAATATCAGTTCTTAGAAGCCATTGGAGATGGTCTGAGTCCTCAAGTCTGGCAAACGAGGCCCAAAACGTTCTACTGTGAAAATGGAGGCATTTCATGCGTCAAAGAGACGAAATGGTTCGTCGACAGGGAAGTCTACGGCCTCCGTGAAATATGATGACTTGCTCACGTCATCCGAAGACGAACATACAATCAACGACGGTTTACGTAGGGAAATAAAGGAACTCGTTAAGGGGATTATTAGTGAGAAAAATCCACATCAGCGCCACAAGCGACGCCCGCGAGCGCGGCCAACTGAGACGTTATGGCGGCGGACTTCCGGGTGCCGAACGTGCGGAAAAGAGGGTCTCTACAAAGCTAACTGTCCAGAATTGGGAACATCAGGAAATTCTCAGCCGCCGGGTTTGCAAATAATTCCGGCCACAGAGCCCAAGCTTAATACATCAGGTGAAGCCGGACTCTGTCTTCCAGTCGGGATTGCGCCCGTTAAGATGTGGTGCTGCGTTGAGACCGGATCTTCAGTGTCCAATCAGAACGAACAAATGTACCTACAACTAAGTCCACGACTTTAGCCGACGTTACGCAATCCATCTTTTCCATGCATTCGCATGACTGACGGCACGACGATGCCATTGAAAGGCGAAGCCGACTTCAAGACGACTGAAGAGGGAAAACAGTGACTCAAACAATGATCGTTGGAGGGCTAACGGTGAATGCACTCCTGGGGTAGGAGGTGAAATAGTCTTCACAGAGGACAAACACAGATAGACACACACGCTCAGTTTATATACAGGTAATATACGTGCGTCGCGGTTGACCAATTAATCATGTAAATACGAAGTGACATAACCCAGTAGCAGTTCGGTGGTCGGGCGCTACCGTGTCACTTCCAATATTAGCATAGGCTTTGCGTACGCGTAATATACATCATTAGAATAGAGCGATAGAGGGGAGGCTCTCGAAGATCAATATACAGATCACTACACCTCCTCTCAACTTAGTCAATTTGTAATATATTATTTTATATACATATCCTATGTCCATTTTCAATAATTCAAGCTTATCACATCAGAAGAAAATCAATAAACACCATAGAAACAAAATTTAACATAAAAATTTAACATCCAACATTTAACACATATATATATTTTTACATTACAGGATATTTTACAAAAACGCGAAACCCAAAATGAACTTTTACAAACCACTATTTCATCAGTTAATCACTCAACCGTGTTATCTAATAATTTCGACGATATGATCTAGTAGGAAACATATCCCGGTCTAATGACTGGTTTTCTCACTCTTTGTGACCTCCTTAGTGTTTGTGGTGACATGTCCGGTGTAGTATCAGTACCTAGTTGAAGTGGATTCGGTCTTTTGAGAATTTTGAGAGATATTTGTATCACCAATTTCTTTCATTATTCTCTCCACTTCCTCATCTTCATCAAACTGGTCTACATCTACATATCCTCGATCAGGACCTTTATAAGATTTGAAGAAAGACTTATCCCTAGTTACAAGTTTGCCTTGATCATTTTTGGCTGTAATCATACTACCCTTTGTTTGTATCACATCGAAAATTTCTTTTCGGTATCTGGGGTCAAATTTTGAACGTTTTGAATTTTTCACCAAAACTTTCTCCTGACAAACAAAATCCCGTTGTTTCACTCTCTCATGCTTGTCATGGTATTGCTTATTTTTAAGCATGCTTTTTTTATGTTGACGTTTGACCTGAATGTCAACATGCAAATCGGGAGCAGTGAAAGACGGCAACTTGTTTTTAACTTTGCGGCCGAACATGAGCTCTGCAGGACTTTTACCTGTTGACGGATGTGGAGTTGTGCGATAATTCAGCAAGAATTTTCGCATCTCTAATTTCCATTGTTTTCTTTCGATCAAGGAGCACCTAATGACTTTGCCAAGGTTCTTCATGAAATTTTCAGCTAAACCGTTCGCCCTCGCGTACTCCGGTGTGACTTTCTGATGTCGGAAACCCGAGTCATTTGCATACGACTTCGAATTCGTTAGAATTGTATGGAGGGCCGTTGTCACTTTTCAAACTTGTCGGATACCCGTAAGATGTGAACATACGATCAAGTTTCGGAATAACAGCGGCTGCACTAGTCGAAGTGGTAATTTCGACTTCGGGAAAACGAGAATATTCGTCAATCACGACCACCAAATATTCACCCGAAGGCAAAGGACCATACATGTCACTTGCCAAACGAGACCATACAGTACTTGGTAATTCCGAAGTTTTTAAGGGCTCTGTCACCTTCATGTCAATGTTCAACTGACATGCATAGCAACCGGCAACCGTTCTGTCAAACAAACGATCCATAGCAGGGAACCATACCTTTTCCCTCATCAAAGCTTTCGTTTTCGAAGCCCCCAAATGACCCTCATGTGCAGTGATCACCATTTGGGATTGGAGTTGTGACGGTATCACAATTCTAGACCCTCTAAGTAGAATGTCATTTGCAAAACACAATTCGTCCTTAATTTGTTTGAAAATTTTGAGATGTTCTCGACTCACATTCTTAGGAGGTATGTGCCACTCATTCGTTTGCAAACACTGCGAAACAAACACTAGTGTGGGATCGGACCGAGTAGCAGCTCGTACTTTTTCCATACTTACTGCCCGAGGTTTCGAGTGAGCTTGAACAAATGAAACGTGTTCGTCTGTATGTCTGCCGGTGCGGGGTCGAACAGAACCGAAAGGGTGACGTGACATATAGTCACTGGGGTTGTCAATACCAGGCCTATATATAACACGAAATCTGAATCTTTGGGCCCTAGTGACCCATCGTTCCAAACGGCTGGACATTTTATTCAGATCTTTACAGCCGAATATCTGCACAAGCGGTTTGTGGTCTGTTTCCACAATAAACCCCGGAGAGCCATCAAGATACAAACGATGGTGGTCCATACCCCACGAAATAGCCAAAGCTTCTCTCTCTAATTGGCAAAAGCGCTGTTCAGTTTCGGATAGCGCACGACTGGCACAACTAATCAGTGTTTCATTCTGTCTCAGAATCGCGCCAAGTCCAACTGGACTCGCGTCTACAGTCAAAGTAACATCTTTGTTGACATCAAAATAGCCCAAAATGACGTCCGAACAAATCGCGTCTTTTATCGCGTTAAATGAAGCCTCTTGTGCCTCACCCCAAACAAAAGAAGAAGTTTTCTTTGTCAGAGATCTAATTGGTTCAGATAACGTACTGAAATGCGGTACCATCATAGAAGGAAGGCCTAGCATTCCCAAAAATGACCTTACTTCGGAAACGTTTTTCGGTGGCTCCAATCCACGAATAGATTAAATTCGACTTTCGTCACAACGCATGCCATTTTTGTCAAATACAAATCCGAAAAACACGATTTCCGGAACAGAGAAAAGACATTTAAGTAAACTCGGTGTGAGTCCACTATCGGACAAACGAGATAAACAAGCGCGCAGCGCACGGTCATGTGAATGTTGGTCTTTGCCATGAATAATTATGTCATCAGCAATACTCTCAACTCCTTGTATATCTTGCAACAGACAGTTCATCTCATTTTGGCATATTTCTGATGCAGAATTAATACCAAACGGGACGCGAGAGTAGCGCCGCAAACCGATATGCGTGCTTATCGTGGTAATATTTCTGGATTCTTCATCGAGTTCGAACTGCAAATAGTGCTTGTTAGCATCTAATTTGCTAAATACTTTCGAGCCATTGAGTTTCGTACGTATCTCCTGTACAGTTGGAGTTACGTGATGTTCTCTTCGAACCGCCTGATTAGCCGCGCGATAATCTCCACATATTCTAATATTGTCAGTGCCTGGTTTCGGGACAATGACAATAGGGCTCACCCAAGGTGTTGGCCCGTCAACTTTCTCCAAGATACCCGCTTTTTCCAAAGATTGTAATTCGGCCTCAACTTTTTTACGCAAATGATACGGAACACGTCTGTGACCTTGACTCACGGGTCTCACATCCGGGTCTACATGTAACTTCATTTTCTTGTCTTTGTACTTTCCCATACCATCAAAGACCTGTGAATGCTCGCGAACTATATCTTTAACAGACTGCGGGCAATCTACAAGTTTCGTGTCTATTAATGTTACGTCATTCGTCAAGCCACCAACCGACTTCACGATCTCTTGTGGATCGTAAATTCGTGTACAAGCTTGGTCATCGTGTGACGCATCATTTTCTAGAGCCGAAACACTATCACATGGGGGAGAACTAATATGTATAAAACCAAGTTGACTTGCCGATGGGTACCCTAAGACAGAAGAATCAGTAGTGTCAACAACGACAAACTCTAAAGGTTTTGAGCTACTACCCAAGTCAACCGTGGCCATAACTGTACCCAATACACACACCTTTTGTTGTTTATCATATGCAAATACATTTTTGTTTGTTGGTTTGAGAGTTACAGTGTCACTTATGGATTCAAAGTCAATTTTGTTCAAAATATTGCACGAAGCTCCGGAATCCAGCATCAAATCTAGAGATTGTTTATTTATAGTCAAAGTAGCAAATGGGAGTTTTCCTCCGTATTTCTTATAAATCTGAGTTTTGAACAAATAATCGTCACTACTGTCCGACAAATCTTGATCACGAACCACGTTTACTCCTGCGTCTGCCGCTTTTGGCTTGGTGTAAGACGTCTCCCCTTGCTTTTCTTTGTTCTGTAATTTATGGCAGCAAGAAACAAAATGTCCTTTTTCATGACAATAGTTGCATTCCTTCCCCTTTGCTGGACAGGGTCCGGAATGCGGATATCCACGACCACAATAGAAACATGTGCGCGGTGTTGAATTCTGTTTGCCGAAAGGTCGATTTGCGCGTTTCATAGGCTTTCGGTCACTGTTTCGTGGTTTTGCACCTCTGTTCGGTTGTGTCTGCTGACGTGATTGATATTGTTCGAGTCGATTGACAGAGTCCGATGTTACGTTTTCAATGCCATATGCCTCGCGTTCCGAAATTTCTAATGACCTGGCCAATTTGATTATATTGTCCAGGGACATCTCTTGCTGAAGCGCGCGTCGTCGTACTTTTTTATTTCTTCCTCCTTGAACAATCTGATGTTTTATTTCGACATCTTTCGCGTCCTGGCTCTCGATACCACAGTTATTCACAAGTTTGCGCAGGCGCGTGACGAACTGATCTATATTCTCGTCGTCATGTTGAACAGCACGTCGAAATTGGAATATTTCATATTCGGTGTTCTTTTTGGGGAAAAAGTAATCTTCAAATGCCTTGACGGTCTTCTTATACGCGTCATCAAATTCCTCTTCAGTAGGCATTATTAGAGTCTCGTGGATATCGAATAAATCTTCTCCGCCCCGATCAAGTAACATGACCCGTTTTCGATCTGGTTCGGTAATGTTCCATGCGACACAGCTATTTTCAAAACGAGCTAGCCAACGTTTCCAACGTGGCGCTAGAGTGCTAGAATCGCCATGAATGTCAAATGGTGCTATCTGTGCAAATATAGGACCTGCCTGAACCGCCATTGTCGAAAACTTTCTAATGTTCTCAAAGGCAAATTTGGTTACGAAATAAAGTTCTTTGACAAAATACAACCATACAACCTTCTGAGAGAATAGAGTTGGGCCGTCTATGCACTCGACGAATTTCTTCTTGGCAGGTAGTAAACAGCCTCTCCAAAATAACCATCAGCAAAGCCAGGATAACACATGAGTCCGGTTAAAATTCTCGTCGCCAATGAAATAGTCTTCACAGAGGACAAACACAGATAGACACACACAAACAAGACGGTTAGACATGGACTGCTCTTTATTGGAGATCGCTCAGTTTATATACAGGTAAAATACGTGCGTCGCGGTTGACCAATTAATCATGTAAATACGAAGTGACATAACACAGTAGCAGTTCGGTGGTCGGGCGCTACCGTGTCACTTCCAATATTAGCATAGGCTTTGCGTACGCGTAATATACATCATTAGAATAGAGCGATAGAGGGGAGGCTCTCGAAGATCAAATATACAGATCACTACAGGAGGGAAGGGGGGAATTTGGCTTAATGTCACACTCAATGTTGTGTCACTCATATGGTGACTCGTGGAGGGAGCCGGAGTAACCGGAGACAACCACCGCCCGTCGGCAAGTTACTGACAGGACTTCCTGAGCACTCATTTTACCAAGGCTGACACAGAGAAACACAAAGTGCGGTGGCCGGTACGTCCAGTGTAAGCAATACGGCCATGGACTATGGATTATGTACCTACAACTTTCAAATTCTTTAATGGGCGACGGGTAGCACAGACTATGACAAACAAAAAGAAACATTGGAGAAGCGATTCGCCCAGCAGAATCAGACGGATCGTTAGAGAGCTGACGGTGGATGCACTCCTGGGGTAGGAGGGAAGGGGGGAATTTGGCTTAATGTCACACTCAATGTTGTTTCACTCATATGGTGGCTGGTGGAGGAAGCCGAAGTAACCGGAGAGAACAACCGCCCGTCGGCAAGTTACTGACAGGACTTCCTGAGCACTCATTTGACCAAGATCGACACAGAGAAACACATACATGTAGTTAAGTGCGGTGGCCGGTACGTCCAGTGTAAGCGATACGGCCATCCGAATGTGATGAAATTCAAGACGCTAGACTGATACAGTTGGTATCACCTAACACCGTGTCCAGTGAGACGTCTGACAATGACGGAGATGTTGAGTCTGAGGTGAACTCTGAACCCGATGTTGCATTGCCATATCCCGTAGAGCGTCCGATGGTACCTCGAACTCCGCCCAACACTCCAGAACCTTGTCTGACCAGGATGTGACAACAAGTACGACGGCTAACGAGGTTAGATGACTAAGAAGTCGAGCTAGAGTCTTTTTCCCCGTCGGCGGTTGAGGAAGATGCTCCCGCCCCAGTAGAGTCAGCTAGTGTGACAGGGCGATTACCTCAGCGCACGACCCGAGGACGAATTCTCAGGCCACATAATCGCTTACATGATTACGTTATGACACCCCAGGATATGAATCATACACATCCCCAGTCTATGGGGAAATACAAGCACCAGAAAGGACTCCTAGGATTGGTGGGCAACACCGAAGAGCGATCAAAAACTGCCAGCGAGAAGTAGGCCGGAACAACGATCGGGACATTTCGGGACCTAATGTTCCCACTCTACCAAACCGGACAGCGTAGCAAGCCACAGGAAATATTTATCGCCGTCGGAAGAAATGAGCTGGCCGAAGTCTAACCGCACTGATGCCGTTCGGATCGACGTTGTTTATATAAATCCTTTGGGTAGTAATTTACTTCTACAGGACTCGTTTACTCTGGCTCAGGTTGGATAGTTCTTACAGTGGAAATGTTTTGGATACAGGAAAGTATAACGTGTTGATTGACGGCCGTTGCCCGAGAGACTTGGTTGCGGAATTCCATGTCGTGACTCCGGTCCGATTTAGCATAGGCCGTAGTTCTCTGAGTCAAACAGTGGATATCTTCTCAAAGGCGATGACACAATCCCCACGGATTATAAACGTTGCAATGCACAAGTTTCGGTGCCAATGGCGCAGAACTTGTACATTAATACATTCGCTTACAGTCTGTAAGTATCAGCTTCGGCTTGTATATTATACACGTACATACACACATACACTGGTGTCGGCACAGCTAATATCCGAATAATATTGTACTTCCAGACTACCTTCGTCTGGGATTACATTATATCTCAACTACACGCACGGGTGAATCATTGGCACTGAAATGATCTAGTTGGTATTGTAAATTCAATAACACAATAGAGAGGGAATAAACAAGTAAGTCCGGGTTCCCCCACAATATTATATTGTCGGAGAATTATATATGTAAAGTCTCCATGCGTATATACAACATTGCATTTACCAACAGTGAGCATGTTACTTCGTCTCACGGGTTTGTGCCGTGGGGTCGACGCAGCCGAGCGCGGAGGTCGCTGCTGTTTCGTGGGTCAACGACACTTCGCTGAAAGCAGCCGTACGTCGCCATGGAGGCCTATTGGGCCTATTATCAACGACAATAAGTCGTCATCAGTAAAATAATGAACAGGAGAGTTCGTGATGGCTTCCTATCCTTTACTATAGATTCGTTCACGGTATAATGCGAACGGGAGAGCTCGGGAATTCCTAGGCCTGGACATCTTACTTTGTACTGTATGCGTACTGTAATGTGGACAAGGCATATGATGGCAACGTGAGGGGGTGCGATGGGGATATTGCCGCGACCAGACGATGCTACAACCAGATACCACTGACAATTAACAGCGCTTGGGCAATCATCGGGAGGCCGTTTACCAAGGCACAGCGACGACCAGAGGCTCCATACTTCCCAGGGTAGTACAGAAGACCCGAGGGAACCACCAGACGACGAGCCTGACCATGGGAGATGGCCGGTCTACACGAGGCTGTGTCCGGGACATATTCCTCGCATCTTATGGGGACTTTATATATATTTGTACATGTTATTTCTTTCTCTTAAAGGTAACGGTAAATTAGAACTTGTAGAGCACGGATTTTTATTTCAGGATTTGTAAGCTACGCGGCACTTAATCTTGTATTTCCAGCAAAGCTTTAGTAGAATATATGTTTAACGATTTATTATATTGTGCTCCTTTGGTTGTCTTTACAGGTCTTCCTTTCGCACCTCCTCGATCCAGACAAGGTGACGCGTTGTATCGAACCTTCAACGTTGGCCAGGACCAGTGCACGAGCCTGTTCGATACAGCCTCACAATTTGTTGTCGAGTAACTTTTAGTCCATGGCACTCGAACATCCCGTTAATGCTGAAACGTTTACCCCTCTAGCGTTTCAACTATAGCGTAATAATACCTACATACCTGAAGGAGAACAGTTACATTCGATTTATCATTAGAGTGTATTTTCAGCAACCCTACAGTCGGACACAACGAGGAAGCATTGCCGAGACGATCCGCTACGTGCGTCCGATTTATACTATAAGTTGCGTAATGTGCAGTCGTGCGAGGTAGCGGTGTAGGGTCGCGACAAGCGTGTGGCGCTTAAGACGCAACGAACGAGCGAATGTGAATAGAAGCGCAAGCGAGCGGTTGGGTGAACGCAGGAATGAACGAATGGATGAACGAACAACCGAGTGAATGAATCGGCCACTCGTGGTTAGAACATTCCGTTAGTAAAGTACATTAGAATATATTAGAATACAGTATTAACGTGCAGCGATATTGAAAAATAAATTTATCGGCAGGTAAATCGGCTTGGACAATAAAAGCGTATCTGAGATACAACACATATCACGAATAGTTAGATTCTTGGTGTGTGCTTTAGAATAGGCTGACCGGAAGATTATACTGTGAAGTCATGTGGCTCTGTCATTATGTCGGCACCTCTCCCCACTTCCCTTATATGCGTTGTACATAACAAAGAAATACTGGTTCATCTGATTGATCTCTGACTATTTTGACATGTTAATAAATTTTATCGCACCCAGATTTTATGACGAGAAATTCCACCCCTGAGGTACCAGAATTGTCATTTTTCTTCAAAATTTCTGCTCTCCAGTGAGGAAAAGTGGGCAAAAACTATTTTATTTCACATCAGATTAATATTTACTAATTTATCGTGCAGTCATTGTGGAGAAATTACAAAAATCTGACCGAAAAATCGACCAAAAGTGCCTTTCTTGAAAATGACGTCGCTGTGACGCCATCAAAGCGGTCATCATGGATTGTTTTTTACATTTTATGGCAGAGCCGGACCCAAGGGTATAGTGTGGCAAGTTTAGGCTCCCTAGCTCAAGTGGTAAGAAAAATAATAATTAGGAGAGCCAGGCTTGGACAGGTCCCAAAATCCCAGTCCAGACAGGGTTAACGCATACTCGCAAACCAGTGCATCAATCGATAGGTTACGATCGATACCACTGGCTTGGTTAGTTACCGATTGATTGAAATTGTAGTTTAAGGGCCGCTTCCCATACGGATTTCGCGGCCCATCAACTCAATGTTTTATTTAACTTTCACGGTACATTTCTTCGTTAATTTAAGATCTTTTGCAGCACTAGATATTAAAATAAATAATTAAATAATAAATAACAATCAGAGAGCAGAGGGAAATATAAATACAAGTAAAGAAGAGTCGCTATGTACAAGTTGGTAAGTCTGTTATTGGTTAGGTTATGCTGATAAATATGTGTTGTAATCGCGTGGATGATTCCTTTGTCTTGGTACCCCTTCGTACACACAAAGCCGTCCAGAAAAAAAACTGGGAGAACCAGGGCTTCTTCAGGATTTTTCGAGGTGACTTCCCTAACGACGCCCCTGGGAACAGGGTAGGTTCTTCCAGAAATCTGTGCCTGTAACAATTGCTTGGAGTGTGTATTGGGGTACAGGACGGCAGGTCTACGTCCTATATTGAGTGAAAGTCAAAGGATCATATTCTGTGTTGAGGCGTCAGTTCGGTGACATCTATTGGGTAGCGTGTCTGTCGTGGTATAGGGTCGAGTATTCTGATTCTGGGCGTTCTTGTTGTGCAGCGTAGTCACTCAAGGCGCTGTTGATATTCTTGTAATCGTCATCCGTCTTCTGTTTCATGTCTTGTCCATCCCGTCTATGGTCTTCGGCGTGCAGTGCCTGTATCATATGAAATGGAAGGTTTGTAATCATTCGTGTTTTCTATTGTTTTTCTATGCAATACTTTGATATATCTTCCTCCCACGTCAGTCACACAATATAAATAGCAATATATAATTAAGTGAATAAATAGATAAACAAATGAATAAATAACTAAACATTTCGACAAGTTCAATACTAGGTGAATATAGAGATAAACAGCTCGGTATTATTTCCGTATACGTTATCGTTTGATGGCCATAAACTATTTGTAGGACAATGAGATAGACGGCCCTCAGTATCAAGGTAACTCCGCCATCACCATTTCCTGTATTTTATGCCGAATTCTGCTCGCAATATGCGCTTTGGCCGTGCTATTGTTGCCATGCATTCAATTAGATTTGGCCATCGTTTGTTTTGTAGGACTGTGGAACAGACGGCCCTCAGTATCAAGGTAACTCCGTTGTTGCCATGCCTATTTTATTTTTAAAGGTGTCGGTGACATTTTGGCCGGATGTTATATACGGATAGTTTATTAAGGCCATAATGTTTTGAATGGCTATGGTGCACACGGCCCTCAGTATCAATGTAACTCCGCTGCAACCATACCCTTTGTTGAAGTCGAAAGAAAATGATTTGGCCTCTATCACATAGTGTAATAGTACTTGGTGTACTAGTAATTGAATATGAAAATTTTTTTTAAAAAAATGAGTGCGCATGCACGGGGGTAGTGTTATATACTGGAATAATAGCCAGCAATTTTGATAAAATTTATTAAGGACTTGAATACCTGTTTTCTAATGGGGGGCTTAGGGTTTAATATCGCTGGTAATGTTAAGGGAGTGTTGATTTTTTTTTAGTTCGTTTCTAAGTGTCTCGCGTTGTGGGTAATGTTTTGGGCATTCGAGTAGGACATGTTCTATTGTTTCTTCTACATTGTTGCATGCGGTACAGAGTGGTGAGGTGTTTTTCAGAAGCATGGACAGATGTGATTTAAGTCCGGTTTTGCCTAGTCTTAATCTTGTGATGATGCGGTCATCACGTTTATTGTCTAACTGGAATCCTTGGACTTTTCTTTTCTCTCCATCAAGAATCTTATGTAACCATCGTCCACGTTCTTCTTCGTTCCATTCCTTTTGCCACTTGCTATCTATTTTGCATCTAATGATAGTGTTGCGTTCTTACATCCTAATCCTATTGGCACATCGTGGGCAGTTTTAGCAAGACTGTCTTTGGCAGTTTTATCGGCTGCTTCGTTGACTCTGATGTTGACATGCGCGGGGACCCATGCTAAAATGGCGTCTATACCCTCGTTGTGTATAGATACATTCTATTTTGTGTATGAGATCAGGTCTGCTGTCAGATATAGAATTTTCAATGGATGTGAGTCCACTAAGGGAGTCACTGGGTATCACAGCACGGATTGGTTTGTGCTCGATGATCCATTCGTGAGCCTTAATTATAGCAATCAGTTCACTAGTGTATACAGACATATTGTCTGGAAGTTGAAAACCATTTTGTATGTTGAGCTCAGGTATAACAAAAGCTGATCCTGTGTTATTACTTGTGTTTTTCGATCCGTCTGTATAGATTTTTAAGTAATTTTTCCAGTTTTGGTTGATATATTCAAGGGTGATGGATCTTATAAAGTCTGGGTTGTCCTTCTTTGTGAGGTAATCGTGTA
>JAVTVY010034356.1:0-15435 GCA_036873755.1 Hanleya hanleyi
AGAGAGGTAATACTTACCACACTATAGCCTTTGGTCAAGCTTTACCAGAAAGTTTAAAACAATCCAAGATGACCGCTTTGATTGACGTCATTTTCTAAACGAGCATTATTTGGTCGATTTTTTTGTCCGATTTTTCAAATTTTATATTTATGCATATAAATCTGCATATAAATTAGTAACTAATAATCGATGTGAAAGAAAATAATTTTTTACTTTTCCAGAGGAAAAGCAGGAATGTTTAAGAAAAAATAACGAAATTTTCTATTTTCTGGTGCCAATCATGGCCGCCGTTTTGAATTTTCTCATGATCCTCTGGCCCAAATGTTATGGAAATAGGCTCAAAATGACTCCAATATGATAAACTACAAAGCCACGGAGTGTCAGATCTCCATTTGTTGCCGTTCCGGAGATAATGTATACAGCTTAGTAGGGGGAGGCAAAATCCCCCGGGCTTACTAGGGTTAAATGACCTGATTTTCAAGTGTTATTACTCCCGTATGAATATTTTTCATCAATATGTATTCCAGAAAGTCATTTATAGGAATTAGATTAACTTCCCGGTCAGGATTTGGATTTCATTATTCACGCAAAGGCGATTCAGATCTTGAGTAATAGCGGAAGATCCGACATTCAGTAGCCAATTTTCGTTCACAAATAATTCACGTGCCTTTCGTCGGAAGACATTATTGACATGTATTTAAATACTCCTGAATGGAGTCCCGGGTTATGCGACAATGAACTCTCGTTCGAACATTTTTTATTTAACGTCGTCATTATGTTTATCACCAAGTTGTGAGAACGAAGCGCCATAACATGCCATGGCACTAAACATCCATCCCGTTCACGTAATTATGTTTTGTCACACAATCTGTAAAATACTACAAGGCTTGATATATTTGCTATCATCTCGAGTGGATCTCCGATGCAATGAATTTTTATTTTCTAATGAAAAATCTGTATATTACTAGAGAAGATCTCTCGGCATTTTATTTCGGGAATTAGTTTTTCAAGATCGAGTTCGACGCTCAGTTAACACTCAGGCACGACTTTTCGATGACCTCAGTCAATATACATTCTCGCGAAGTGAAACCGATGCACAGTTGCCTAAGATGTGATCTGGTGAAGTAAAGAAAAAGGACAAAAATACGAGGCTTATTTTAACGAGCTGCTAAATTAGTCACTTCATCAAATTACATGGGATTGGGAGCTGAAGAGAATTCCGATGCTAGCCAACGTACTGGAGTAAATTAAAGCCAAGGATCTATACTCGTAGACATTAAAGTATTCACTCGAACAGTGGTAAAGTGCATGCAAAGAAAGGTTCAATTGACTTCCACCTCTCAAATACTACCGTGAGGCAAATTTGGTTTGCTGGTGATCGTTACTAAAATACTCAATGTAGTTCTAAATATTTGCGAATTTCGTTTACATTGGATGAGACAATATGACTCTCAACATGACGATGTGAATGATCGTCGATTCGTTGTCTTTGACGAATTCAGCCACTGTATTTTCAGACCTTGGGTGGATACACATTCAGCTTCAGTGATACTTTATGAAAAGTATACACAAAGCTTGAAATGAAGTAGCGCTATGATGAGACTGGTTGTAAGATTGACTTGCTCAAGTGTCAAATACAAGCATTCGACAAAACGGCGAACTACCCAACAGCTGCGCGATTATGAATGAAACCCACGATATTTTAGGACAGACGATAATGTCGGAGATGCAGTCATAATAACTATTTACACACAACATGGACGGAACCAATAGAAGTTTAATGCGAACCACAAACCAAGACATCTCAAGGCGATGGTGTTGAATACAAACGTCTATTCCGTCATTCATTATTTAGCCGTCGTCCATTAAAGAATTTCCGAAAACTATGGTGTCCATGGGACTTTGGAACCCGAAAACGGGACATACCAAATTTGAGGATTGTACTTTGCATTACAATTTGAATGATTGAAATTTCATCCGCTTCGAACTCTACTCGACTGTGATATATCGTTAAATATAATCGTATTCTCTGTGCAGATTTGAGGGAGACAGTATTGATTTTCGCGCGTCATCCATGGGGCTTCCGATAGCTTTGAAAAAGGGTCCATTTTTTGACGAAATCTTGGTATTTCGAAATACACATCAGTAATCTTGAGAAATATGACCACAAAGTCATGATCGTTGATGTACACTGTGAAGTCACGTGAAGAAAAATATCCCGAATTGGGAGGAGTGGAGGTACTAAAATAGTTTTTTGTTATTATGTCGATAGAAGAAAAAGATATTTTTGTGAATTAATTAATGAGAAAAACAATGTCGTTTGTGTAATCTGAGTTTTTCAATTCAACCTCGATCCAAATACAATGATACTATTATGCTATTAACCAGGTGTTTTCATATTGGCCCAGTCACATGTCCTGGGTCAGCCGTATTGGCCCGTTGCTCTACGGCGTAGTGCCAATATGGTAGATATCGAACCTATTAAAAGACCAATTTGAAAACAAATGGGTAATAGCACAACAGTATTAATGTGTTTGGATCGAGATTGAATTGGATAACTCATTTCACACCAATGACAATTGTTTCCAAGTAGGCATAGGTTTATATATGTTGTCGCATGGGCTTAGGCTGCAACAAGTTTATATTTCAATTATTATATATCTTGCTAAAATAATTCTATGCTATAATTATTTAGAGTGTCAAAAATACCTGAGATTTTGATAACGGTCAATATTCGACATGTCTGACCAGATTTGGGGAAGGGGGGGGGTGAAGCACTACTATGTGATTGACATATCTGACCAGATGGGGGGGGGGGGAGGTGAAGCACATACTATATCTGACCAGATGACGGGTGAATCACTACTATGTGATTGACATGTCTGACCAGATGACGGGTGAAGCACTACTATGTCTGACCAGATGACGGGTGAAGCACCACTATGTCTGACCAGGTGACGGGTGAAGCACAACTATGTTATTGACATGTCTGACCACATGGCGGATGAAGAACTACAATGTGATTGACATGTCTGACCAGATGACGGGTGAAGCATTACTATGTGATTTTCTACATCTCCTGTTATTTATGGGGTATTTCCGCGTCCATTGTTACAAAACCTTTTCCGTGTGGAATTGATAACACTTTACAAATAAGAATGTCAGTCAGCACAATTGGAAGAGCGAAAAGAAAAACAGCGAGATCTCACTGACGCCAGTCACAAGGACCACGAAATGCGAAGCCTTTGCTTTTTGTCAAGATCATAACAATATGTAGGAATGTTCAGGATAAAAATATTAAGAGAGTCACTAATAAATTGCATGAGATCAAGAACGTGCAGAAACTATTTTAGAATAAATGAAATTGTGTAACGGAAGATCGCACCATTCGTTGCAAGTCAGATACCGTCATTTTTGTAAACGCTATCTTTTACCGATGCAAGATTTTTGCGAAATTAAATTCGATCGTTCAAATATGTGTGGAATGTGATTTCGAGCGTGATGTTTAAAATCATATTTCTACCCTAGCGTGAAAAGTTTTGGATTACATCATAGACAGATAGATAGATGTTCTTTATTTAAAAGTCGATAGCTCCATCTCGTCTCTTTTCGTGAAAGTCGAGATTTTGTCGGTCATGGGTGCAGGTATTAATACTAAATGATCATGGTAATTCACCAGGAGGTTTTCAAGGTCATCATCGGAGATAATGGGCAGAATTATAACTTCCACGAATTATTACCTTGAAGGCGGAAAACTTTGCTATTACTACCTAAACTAGGTTTGTCATACTCCATGCTGTGTTAAACAATAATCGTTCAAACTGAATACATGCTGAAATCAAGAAAATGTCTCAGTATTGCTGGTTAGTCAAAAGAATAAGGGTCAGTGAAAAATGTATCTGATTGGCAAAATATCTCATCAGAATAAACGTAATGCGAATTGGGATACAGATATACAGACTTGGTTTGGAAGCTTTCAGTAATCTTGCATAAGGATACACTTATGATTATAAAGGACAGTTATATGTGACAGATTGTTTATATATAATTGGTGTTTTCTTAATGTTATGGACATTCAGCGAATTTCAGAGAACAGTGGATTTATGTTGGAGTTTCTTGCGAAATTGTATGACGGGTTTTGGAATGTAGATGCCAAGACAACTAGGATGCGGATTTTGGAAGGATTTGTGATTAAGCGAAGTAAGGATATTAACTACACACCGTGGAATCGCAAAGTCGAAAACAATTATATCGACACTAAAACTCATTTCATGTATAATCCTCGTTTAGTCCAGTTTACTCTAGTCATCATGTTTATGTGCCGGTTAGTCGGAAAATCAATACCGCTGTCCGTATATGATTTTTCTGAGGATCTTTTTGACGGCAACTTGAATCGGAGTAAGAGACGGTCAACACTCAAGCTTAAAAATGCTACTTTCATCATAACAATGGTCCGATTGATCCCGTCAGAAAATAATATAGAGATGAAAAATTTAATAGGAACAGATGAGCAAGACGTACAAATTAAATGTATTCAGTTCTACGACAGGAGATACGATTACACTTTTCACACATAGCTTCCAGAACGATAGGCATACTGAACCTCTGACCTAGTAGTATTCGCTAGATCAAGTTAAAAGATTACTATGTCAGATCCCACATGTTGTCGGTTACCATACGATGGTAAGGATTGCTGCTTGACAGATAATCTGTTAATGTCTCATCCGGGAAACACGAGAAAACGTTTTCTTGCCAAATTTTGTGAACGTAGACCAAGAAATTTTGAGAGAAATACGTAATCCCCAAATCCAACAGGTTCACGAGAGCATACATGCGAGGATGTAAGAAATACCCTTTCGCGCATTTTCGCATTCTGGAAAACATAATCATTCATAGATGGTTAGTTTTTACTCCTATTTAATAATTTTCTACTGGTTATCGTTAATATTGTACTTAGTTATACCTTCCCATGTGATCAGGTAATTTATTCGGGATGCCAAGGGTAAGAGAACCCAAAAGGCGAACAATTCCCGATGTAGGTTTATTACATTGCAGTTATAGGCAGGAAATTGTTCGATCGTATGGGAATATGAACATGGTGATTATTCAGGGAGACAACAGGCTGATATTAGAAATATGTTAGGATAAGCCGAGAGTCCACAGATGCACTATCGCCGACATAAAACTGGAGGTTATTACCAAAAGCAAACACCTGCATGGACTGGATGGCTTGCATTCTAAGCTAGTCAAACTAGTTGCTGCGGAACTGTGTTATCCCCTTCAGTATATCTACAATAAATCACTAACCAGCGGAGATGTACCTAGTGAATGGAAGAAAGCTAAAGTGACTGCCATATACAAAGATGGCGCCAAAAACAACCCCAATAATTACAGGCCGATATCTGTGATACCCGTCGTCATGAAAGTCTTCGAGAAACTAGTGCACAAACAGTTGTCTTCGTACATTGAAAGGAACAACATTCTTAATGTGCACCAATCTGGATTTCGACGGAAACACTCAACTACAACGGTATTAATAGACGTTAGTGACTACCTATATGAAAATATTGATAACGGATTATTAACTGGGGCCGTATTCTTGGACCTGAAAAAGGCCTTCGATACAATTGACAGATCAGTTCTATTACATAAGCTCCAAAATATCGGAGTGGTGAATACGGAACTGGACTGGTTCAGAGCGTACCTGGACAACAGAAAACAGGTTGTGTGCGATGGTAGTTGACTATGGTGTCCCTCAGGGCACAATCTTAGGACCTTTGCTTTTCACATTGTATATAAACGATCTTCCACTGTGTGTAAAACACAGTAAAGTTGTGTTGTTTGCAGACGATACTGCTTTATTTGCTACAGCCAAATCAACTTCAGAAATAGAAAAAATTATATCGGAAGATCTCAAGAACGTATCAGATTGGCTGACTAAGAACAAATTAACACTCAATGTTTCTAAAACATCATGTATGATGATTGGATCGCCACAACGTGTATCACGTGACCGATCCCTTGATTTAATGATCAACAATGAGAAAATTGAACAAACAGTCTGTGCTAAGTACCTGGGTCTATACTTTGACCCGCATTTGTCTTGGAAGACACACATAGAAAAACTGTGTAACAAAGTGTCATCTCGTCTTGGTATTCTGCGACGAATTAGACGATATATATCTCAGGAAACCGCTACAAAGATATTTACTACCACTATACAGCCTGTTATTGATTATGGAGATGTCATTTGGGAAAATGGTTTAATTAGTAACCTGACACAAGTCGAGAAACTGAGATGTAGAGCTGGTAGAATTATACTAGGACTTCACCCAAGAACACCATCTGAATATGTATTAAATGTGCTACAATGGAGTGAGCTTGGAAAACGTGTCAGATACCACAAAGTTTGTTTAATGTATAAATGTATTAATGGATTGGTGCCAGAGTATCTCCTGAACCGTTATACATTTATTAACGAAGTGCATAATCACAAAACTAGGGGTAATCACAACATTGTTTTACCTCGTCCTAACACAACCTATTTGGACAAATCTTTTAAATATTCTGCTGCAAAACTGTGGAATAGACTACCCCTAGATGTACGCAATATAACAACATACGAGAGGTTTAAAGATAAATGTTGGAAAGAAATGTGATATGTCTCTTGTATGTAGTTTGCTATGACTTATATGTATATCCCTCTGAATTTTATGTACCGTTTACTTTATTTTTATTATTGTGATATGTCTACTGTTGGCTAGTCATGCATGTGATCTGAATTTTATGTACCGTTTACTTTATTTTTATTATTGTGATATGTCTACTGTTAGCTAGTCATGCATGTGATCTGAATTTTATGTACCGTTTACTTTATTTTTATTATTGTGATATGTCTACTGTTGGCTAGTCATGCATGTGAGTGATAGAGGGCTCATTGGGAGAGCAGCCTTTGTTGGTTGAAAGGACCACCCTCTGAAAATAAGTTCAATAAATAAATAAATAAAAAAAAAATAAAACATGGAACACCAAGATGGCGAGAGATAATGTCCCATGTCACCTATGTACGGGTGTAGCGTTAGAATTATTCACATGATAATAATCTGATTCCTGTTGCCTATAGCCACGACAAGACGGATATCGTTCAAACGGGATCTTGAAACTGTCTGAGTACTGCTGAAGTATTACGGAAAATGTAAAAATAAGGCATGAAAACGCTAGAAATGAGAATATAAAAGCGGTAATGTTAATACAATTCTTTCAAGTACTTAAATCTGCACAGTATGGATAGAGGCACAAATGGTTAAAACCGTCTCCTGTCATTGGATAATGCTTTTAAACCTTAAAAGGCTTAGGATATTTTCCCAGGCCTGAGGGGGGGGGAGGGGGGGGGTGAGGCATTTCGCTCAACTCTTATATAGTTTTCTCACCTCTTGAGCTAGGGATCTGAAACTTTCCACAATATATCATGGTGTCAAGCTCTAACAGAAAATTAAAAAACAAGATGACCGCTAAGATGACGTCACAGTTCTGTCATATTCTAAAAGTGCGTTTTTTGAGCTATTTTCGGCCAAATTTTCCGAATATTTTTGTTACATATTCTACTTTCTCAAAAATAAAAAAATATATAGCAAATTAAGAAATTGTTATCTGATGGGAATAAAATTGTTTTGCACACTTTTATCCGCAGACAAAAATGCTAATGGGTACACAAATAAGCTCAAAATGACCCCAATATGATAGTTTCTGAAGTAACGGAATGTCAGCTCTTACTGTTTTGTCGTTTCCAAACTACCATTTATACCCAGATGGACCATCAAATTTAGAAAAACGAAAGAGCTTTCTCTCGCATTGAATCTACGAGAAGAGAGACGATCAATTTTGACATAGTTAACTTTCATTTATGGAAAGCAATATTCCAGAATAACCTGCATATAGCTTATACATACCTCGTCTGGTAACATTCGCTAGATCCTATGTGAAATGTGTCGATTTCAATCAACACTACAAAGCATTATCACAGAAGAAATGGTATACCATAAAACGCCTTCATTCCAAGTTTCTCAAATTCTGTGAGAAATATCACAAAAAAACGCCAAAATACAATCGCAGCGTTCAAGAAGTTTGGTTTCAAGTTTAATAACTTGTGTCTAATTCCGCTTAACCACCAGATAGGGGCCGTTTGAACGTCATTTGTTTTATATCTCCATGGTTTCAAATGAACAGACGCAATCAAATCGTGATTGAGATACATACATGTATATGCTACCAAACGGCATGGAAATTCATTTGGATACAGACTATTGGTCAGTGGTATGGATTTTGGTAAAACATCATGCTGTCACCTTTGAAAATTGTTGATCGCTTCTTTCTTGCAGGAGGCTAACTTTTTTATTCTATGTATATTTGGAATCTGACACCTATAGGAATTGTCATAGGGAACAATGACATTGGAACTTTGTCTGATAATTGATTTAGATTAAAACGTTCCAATCGTCCACCCCTCGATTCATGTCTCTGGACTCTGTCTCAGGTTGAACTGTCATTCATTGCGCCTTATTTATCGATAGTACGACTGTAGACGGCTGAGACATAGATTCGAATGTCCCTTGGCTTCATGGTTCTGTGTAACATGAGAAATTCGGTAATTTAGGAGCATTGGCTACAGCTTTTTATGTATAAACCTTGTTTTTTCCAGTATCTGTCCGAACAATTCTCTTGGTCACATGGCGGATTCAAATCAGTACTCATCGTCCACGTTCTCGATGTCATATTTCTCGGTCCGGTCCAAGTTGAACTGTCCGTCATTTTGCTTTATTTGTCGGTAGAGGGCTGAACCAGTGAGAAATAGATTCGAATGTCCCTTGGCCTCATGGTTTTGTATAACCAGATGTCTTAGGTAATTTAGGAGCACTGGCAACATTTTTTTCTATATAAACCTTGTTTTTCTTCAGTATCCGTCTGGAAACTCCTATACAAACGGTGGATTCAAATCATTGCTGTTTTCATTAGTGTTATCGATACGTTTTATGCCAGAGACTGATGATTGCTTGTAGATGTGTCCGCGGAATATGTTCGCGAAAGGATTCCTTGTGAAAAGAAAAAACTCGAGACGATTTAACCCTATCTGGCCTGGGCTGTTTGGGACCTATCCTGGCCTTTTGGGAAAAGATTTAGAGCTTGACCCAAGATCCTTGTGAAAAGAAAAAACTTGAGACGATTTAACCCTATCTGCCCTGGGCTGTTTGGGACCTATCCTGGCCTTTTGGGGGGGGGGGAATGCCAAATTATTTTATTTGCGCCGAACGACATTTTTTGGTCGATTTTTCGGTCGGATTTTCCGAATTTTTTATTTTCCTACGAAGTAGGCTACAGATCGCAAATTGTCCGGTAATGAGTCAGTGAGTCAGTCCATCCGAGTCCTTTCGTCGGCAAAATAAGGAGAACCATTGACATTAGAACCTTGATTTTTGGCATGAACGTGCATTAAGGCATTGTTTTTGATTTATAATTATTTTTTTTATTATTTATTGATAGCTCAGCGAGTGCACTGTCATGCCCATTGGGAAACCTTGGGTGTATGTTTCACTGTATATATAACACAGTACAAAACGTGATGGGATAATGAAATAGGAAATGCTAATTTTCCATCATTTGTTAGTGCATTTATCTACACTGCTATTACCAGGCAACTTGCCATTCTTAATACACACAATTCAGTATATTGTTATAGATATATGTAAACTGTGGCCTTTAACGTGTATCCTATTTCACATCCAAACATTTCATCACAGACCAAATCATGCAGGCTTCAAATTTAGGTCAAATTGCCACTGATGATGAAATATCCTACATCAACCAATTAAGTCAGCCGGTGCAATAACCCAGCAGAACATAGAAAGATCTGGTATCATCCTTCAGATTAGCCTGTGAGCAACAATGATAAAATTTACTGAGGGTGAAACAAAGCCGTCCTGCAAGCCACCCAAGGTATTTATCAGCTTGTGTTGGGACATTTTGTTGGTATCGTGTAAGTTGTTTAGTAGTTTACTCATTCAAATCTCCATACCATATTTTCTGTTATTCAACAGACAAATTTCTTTACTGGTTTTAATTGTTTAAGTTTTACTGGGTTTCAACTGCTACAGATAGTAACATAGTACTGATACTGTAGAAATGGGTAGTGTGAATTTAATTATTCCATGTTTAGTACAATTTGTTCACATGAATGGTGGAATGTCTGGACTCTCAAATGAAAGTGTGTTATACATGTATAGCTCAAGCATGTCAGGTTTGAGGAACAAACATAGTTGCAATTAAGATATAACCAAAGAAATTTCATGACAATTATTGAATCTAAGTAGGCCCCTACCTAACAAAATTAGCTTAATAAAAAAGGCCTTCCTGGCGTAAATTGTTTTCTTTTGAGAGAGAATGGTAATTTCTGGGTTAAGAATTTCCTGTATAAAGATAGGCTGTTCAAGGAGGCTTTGTTTTTGCCGCTGTTGTGTGCATCAAGGGTATGGAAACATGATATATGCACCCAGAGCCCTGATCTACAGCTGTATAAAACTCAACATCTGGCATTGACGGCATGTTTAAAGGGTCTTAATTTATTTTCTTTGGGTAGAATTTAAATAGATAAAGTAACTTTGATTGTACTTCTTGAATATTGACTATATATATCACACTGGGATATAATTTAAACAAAAACATTACATGTGTAATTATGTCTAAATTTTTCTTGTCATTTCAAATTTTGATTCCTTGATTAAGGGATACAGAATCACTGCCACGGAGTGTGTTGGTGTGTCACAGAATCACTGCCACAGAGTGTGTTGGTGTGTCACAGATTCACATCAGCACAGTAACTGGTAAACTATTCATTCAATCCCATCACTTTTAATCTTCAACAAAATATTCAATACTGTTTTAATCGAAAATTTCTGGTGATTTTTGATGAAAATCTCTGGTGATTCTGACTTGGGCTGCATGTGCCCATCTTAATATAGGCAGGATTTCAACTTGGGGCGGGGGAGGAGGGGATTGCCAAGAGCTCAGTGCCTGTCCTAATGCCCACCTTACTTCGTAGGTCCTGTGACGCATAGTCACACTGCCATGTATGCAATTTCTCCGCAAAAACTGCATGATAAATTAGTAAATATTAATGTGCCAACAAACAAAATAGTTTTTGTCCGCTTTTCATTGCGGAAAAGCAGAAATTTTGAAGAAATATGACAAAAACATCACTTTTCTGGTACCCCACGTGACCGCCATCTTGAATTTACGTATGATCTTCTGCTCGGGGGTTTATGCAAATAGGCTCAAAATGACCCCAATATGATAAACTATAAAGTCAAAGAGTTCAGCTCTCCATGTTTGGTCGCTCTGGAGATAACGCAGAAAGGCCAGGTAGGGTTAATACCAATCTTGGTGATCATCTTAGCCAGGCTACACCCAAGCTTGGATACTTGTCATCTCCTTGTGTCACGTGGACATTCGGAATTTGATTTTTAAAACGGGCCATGTGAATTGAAGAGAAGACCGTGCCACTGACCTGCCGATGGTCAGAAAACCTCCAAAGACCAAGGTAACGTTATCACGAGGACAGCAAACAACTCTGCTGAAAATTAACAGCATGGTGTCGAGGTAATGCGGGAGAGGGGATATGTTTTTCAGTGGCATTGTTCGTCTTTGCTGGCGAACAGGAGTGGATTTCACGAAGGGAATGATTGTCAGTCAAACATTCGATAAGATAATTTACGAATCCGATGTTAAATGTGAAGAACTCAATGTCGAATATCTCCACACTGTTCTTAGAGCTATTGAAGTGCAATTGAATATTTGTCGTTAAGTATAGTTTTAATTTATCCCTACTGCTAAAGCCATCTACCGATTAATCTAAACTGACATATAATATTTATTATTCCACGAATCAGACAATAATGATAAATAATCATAGGTCGGACAATCCAACAGTACATGGTACTCATCCTCAACGACACTGTTATTACAGATCGGACAAATTCGATTTGCCACTTCTAAATTCTCGTAACCACTGGTTTCTAACCTGATCGATTCATTCTAAACTTAGCGAGAGCACGTCTGTTTGACTTTGGCATTAAAACTGATACATAACCTTCTTACAAAAAAACCTTCTTAAAATTTCTATACGTTCTTATTTTCCACTTTCTCGTTCCACATTTTTCAGCCAATTGAAAACATATTTTTTATGCATTTTTTTCATGGATGTTTTCATGGATGACGATTATTCAGCTATATTCAATGTTGACTTTGAAATGTTATTTATATTTTCTCAAATGATATCCCTAGGTGAACGCTTCTCCGTGAACCAGAAATGCAAGGTCAGTGATTTCAATACAGAACTATATTGCCATATATAGTATTGTAGAATGTAGAATGGTGCAATGAATGAAAAAATATGATTTTGTATCGGATCGAATGTACATGTATTTATGGAATATATGAACATTTCAGTTTATTTTTACACGGAAACTATTTATTTCTCAGTGGTTACAGCTATTGAAGATGATTGTCAGTCAATGATCTCAATATTATGGAAGACGGTAGCGGCCACTCGCCTTCTCGCATACTCGCCCTGTAATTTGCTGACACGAGAAGTCGAGATCGCGAGGCGAGAAGTCGAGATTGCGAGGCGAGAAGTCGAGAACGCGAGGCGAGAAGTCGAGAAGTGGAGGCGAGAAGTCGAGATTGCGAGGCGAGAAGGCGAGATCTTTCTCGACTTCTCGTCTTTGCTTTGTGGCAAAAAGGCGAGAAGTCGAGAAGGCGAGCATGCGAGAATGGACGGATTCTCGCGTTCGCCACTTCTCGCCCTTTTAAAAAAGGCGAGAATTCGAGAAGGCGAGCATGCGAGAATGGACGGATTCTCGCGTTCTCGCGTTATCGCCTTCTCGCCCTTTTAAAAAAAGGCGAGAAGTCGAGAAGGCGAGCATGCGAGAATGGACGGATTCTCGCGTTCTCGACTTCTCGCCTTCTCGCCCTTTTCAGATTAGGCGAGAAGGCGAGAAGGCGAGAACATTCTCGACTTCTCGCCTTCTGGTCACTTATACGCATGATCAGTTTCCTGTTCAGTACCGCTGCAAAAAAAAACAAAAAACCCCCACAAAAACACAGTACCGTACGTCAGACCATGTGTTCTTAGTAAGTCTGTTATAGATCTGTGCCTTAGTCAAGGGAAGAAATTGTTCTGTGCTTTTATCGACTATAAAAAAGCCTTCGATACTGTACGGTGTCCAGGGCTTTGGGTGAAACTTCTTAAAAGTGGAATTGATGGGAAAATTATACGTGTTATTTTTAATATGTATCATAGCATTAAATCATCTGTTGTCAAGGATGGTGGTCCAACAAGGGGACTTCTTACATCAAGTTATTACTTTTCTTGTATGCAGACGACACAGTGTTAATAGGGGTCAATGCGGAAGACCTTCAATCCGCACTGAACAATTTGTTAGGTTTTCGTGAAACCTGGAAGTTGCAAATAAACTGTCAAAAACCTAAGATAGTTATCTTCAGCAAGCGTAAAGCTAACTACAGTAACTTTTCATTCCACCTTGATAACGAGCAGCTCCAAATTGTTGACAGTTACAATAATGTTGGCATTTTGTTGTTTTTACAATGCTAACTTCCATCAATGTCGGAAATACCTGTTTGAACAAGCTAGAAAGGCTATGTTTGCTATCATAAAAAGAAATAGATGTCTAGATCTGGCAATTGATGTTCAATTAAATCTTTTTGAGTATATGATTATACCCATTTTGTTGTATGGATGTGATGTCTGGGGTTTTAAAAATGTCCAGATCATTGAAAAATTGCAAGTTATGTATCTCAAATTCATAATGAAACTCGGTACTCGCACGCCTTTGGCAAATTCTCTCTTAGTATTAAAATTAATCTGCGTATGGTTAAATTCGGGGGTACCCTCTTATTAGACACACAAGCTAAGTACTCCAGCGCTATATATGAGGCTCTATTTCATTTTCATAATTCAGATGTCTTTTCTTTCAAATGGTTATTGTTAAAGCAATATTTGAATCCTGTGGGCTGAATTACATTTGGCTTAATCAAAACTTTAGAAGCTTGAATTGGCTGAATGATACGGTCAAGCAAAGACTGACTGATCGACATACCCAGAAATGGGAGACTACACTATCTGAGAGCTCAGTTTATGTATTGTACAAACAGTTTACACCAAAGAAGCTTCTGGACGATTATATGCTCAAATTTCCTTTCAGTAAAGCTGTAGCATTATATAGGTTTAGGACTGGCAACCATAGACTTCCTGTTGTTACTCGTAGATTTAGAAATATCACTCAAATCGAACTTTTATGTACCAAATGTACTATGACAACGGTTGGTAATGAATACCATTTTTTAATCGAGTGTCCACTTTTACAAGATATTAAAGGGCGAGAAGGCGATAAGGCGAGAAGGCGAGAAGGCGTGAACATTCTCGACTTCTCGCCTTCCGGTCTCTTATACGCATGATCGAAGAGACCGGAAGGCGAGAAGTCTCGCCTTATCTGAAAAGGGCGAGAACGCGAGAATCCGTCCATTCTCGCATGCTCGCCTTCTCGACTTCTCGCCCTTTTTTAAAGGGCGAGAAGGCGAGAAGTCGCGAACGCGAGAATCCGTCAATTCTTGCATGCTCGCCTTCTCGACTTCTCGCCCTTTTTTTCAAAGGGCGAGAAGGCGAGAAGTCGCGAACGCGAGAATCCGTCCATTCTCGCATGCTCGCCTTCTCGACTTCTCGCCTCGCAATCTCGACTTCTCGCCTCGCGTTCTCGACTTCTCGCCTCGCAATCTCGACTTCTCGCCTCCACTTCTCGACTTCTCGCCTCGCGTTCTCGACTTCTCGCCTCGCGTTCTCGACTTCTCGACTTCTCGTGTCAGCAAAATACAGGGCGAGTATGCGAGGAGGCGAGTGGCCGCTACCGTCTTCCATACAATATGGCAACAACGATGTCTTGAGTTCTCACGTACGTTATGTAGGAATCGCGTCAGTTGAATCCTGAGATAAAATAAATAATCAATATAGTAATAGTTTTTCGGGAGATGTTAACGCAATTTTGAATTTGAAAGATACTTTCATTATGATGTATGAAATCCATTCCAGGTGCCAACCTATAACATTTTGGTGGAAGTCGCGAGGGGGATCGTGGGCGAAACCAACCAATGAGATCAGAGACACAGACTATTGCTATGTCTCAAATGCATGCTTCCATTCTCGTCAGAATTACTAACTTGTATGCACTATCATATCTATAATGAATCTAACCTCGAATTCAGTTTTTAACTATATTGCCAATGGTTATGGTTTATTATTTCGAAATTTTGGATTTTCTTTTTCATCCTAAATATCAAGGGTTGAACGCGCCGCACCTTTCATCAATTCAT
>JAVTVY010034357.1:0-13920 GCA_036873755.1 Hanleya hanleyi
AGTCCGCATATAATTTACGTATAGTAAACACAACAGAGATCTCAAGATGGAACCTTGAGGGACTTCAGATTGAACATCTTTGGAAAAGACACCATCAACTAGAACACTTTGTTTTCTATTCGTCAGATTTGACCCGTTTTAATATTTTTTCATGGAAATCGTACATTTTAATTTTGTGGAGATGCAAATCATGTAGAACAGAATCAATAGTCTTGCTAAAATATAATATAATAAGATATAAAATATCAACTTGTCCCGATAGGCCCGGAATTTGTCCTACTTCACTGAACATCATTGACCTGAGGATAGAGTGCGGTTAGTTTGAGCTCCCTAGCTCAAGGGTTAAAGAAAATGAAATAATGCGCCTGGCCTGGACAGGTCCAACAAAGCCCAGACCACATAGGGATAATACAACACGAGTACCAAATTATTGTTTCCCTTGTATCTTGATTGTGACGCATCTACTCGTTGATGGCAAATGTCTCATTCAAAGAATTATACTGAGCATCGCTTCTGATACTATACAGCCACTCATCTGCCGGTATCGCCAAGTATTCGCAATCCAATCAGGAGCCTTAATATATGAAGTCAGATGACGGTGTTCGCATTCAAGTTCTTCCAATAGGGAATATCCATTTTACATTACATGACATGCGATCTTCTCAAAGAAAGACAGGCCGGGCGCCTTACCTTGAATTCAATAGAAATCTCCAGAATTATGTACGGCTGTGCTCGTTCAGATTCCAACGGATTCTCTGTTCCTTCCCTTGCCTGACTGTTATCTGTTTTAGACAACACAAAAAACCCATTGGTAATGTAACCTCTGTTTATCTACCGCAGAGATTTGACACGAATCTCATCTTTGTTTTCAAGCGCTAATTAGTTCTGTGACTTATTCGTTCTCGTGCTAACATTCGTCCTCGTGCTAACGACCGGGAATGTAATATCCACTCAATTATGCGAAAATTTTGTCAACACAATAAACACGATGGCTAAAATTACACCTACATGTAAGTGAGCGTTTCGTCGTCGCCATGATTTCACCCGAGGAAATAATTTATGTGGTATATTAAATAGTTGCAATTATGATGTTCCCGACCCTCGGGTTTGGGCAAGACATTGAAGTTCCGTTTAGACGGCTTTCCTCTTGCTTTTTGTCCCCCGCCGCAACGCGGCCGGGCACAATAAAATGGTTCTAGCTTCTTTGTGTCCGTGGATGTCCGTGAATGTCCGTGTACGTCCGTGCATGTGTGTTCGAAGCGATAACTTCCTAATGTTTCGTTGGATTGTTCCGAAATTCGGCATATGCATTCCTTGCGACAAGACGCCATTCGGTGTTGCATTTCAGCAACATCTGCCTGAAGGTGGCGTCACTGGGTTGCTTCTTTGTGTCCGTGGATGTCCGTGTACGTCCGTGCATGTCTGTTCGAATTTCCGCAAGCGATAACTTCCTAACGCTTTGTTGGATTGTTCCGAAATTCGGCATACACATTCCTTGCGACAAGACGCCAGTCGGTATTGTATTTCAGCAACATCTGGCTGAAGGTGGCGCCACTGTGTCAAATGGATCTTGGTTCTTTGGTCCGGGGATGTCAGTTTGCATTTTTTACAAGCGATAGCTTCCAAATACTTTGTTGGATTCTCCTGAAATTCGGCATACGCATTCCTTGTGAGAAGACGCTGTTGTGTACTGCATTTCAGTAACATTTGGCTGAAGGTGGCACCACTGAGTTTTCAAATCGTTAGGACTGTACATGTACCATGGTACAGGATCAGGGGGACAACAATTGCACCAGGTTGATAGGTCTGCTTATAGCGGACAACAGGGTGGATTTATTCTTAACAGCTGATCTCAATTTAAAAGCTGTACCCACACATTGATTTGGATTGATCGTTGTTTACTGGGTTAATAAATCTCGGGACCTGGGCTGAGCCCCATAAAATTACAAGGCCTGACACATATGACATCAATGATTAAGAATATTGCCATAGCAGTGTTTATTTCCAAAAAAAATTATACTAATACTGATTTTTGACACTTACATTAGAATGACTTGGTTCCGCAAAGTGAAATTTTCCAAATAATAATAATACTTTAATCGGGGACTTGGTTCTTGCTTCTTTGTGTCAATGGATGTCCGTGTACGTCCGTGCATGCCTGTCTGAATTTTCCGCAAGCAATAACTTCCTAACGCTTCGTTGGAGTGTTCCGAAATTCGGCATACGCATTCCTTGCGACAAGACGCCAGTTGGTATTGCATTTCAGTAACGTCTGCCTGAAGGTGGCGCCACTGGGTCAAAATGGGTCTTGCTTCTTTGTGTCCGTGGACACCTGTTAAAAATTTTCACAAGTGATAACGTCCAAATGCTTCGTCGGACTCTCCCGAAATTCGGCATATGCATATCTTGCGACAAGACACTTGTTGCTACTGCATTTCAGCAACATCTGCCTGAAGGTGGCGCCACTGAGTTTCGCTTCTTCGTGTCCGTTCCAGTTAAAATGGGTCTTGCTCTCTTTGTGTCTGTCTGTTCAAATTCTTCACAGACGATAACTTCCAAAAGCTTTGTCGGATTCCTTCGAAATTTAGCATATACACTCGTTGTGACCAGACGTGGGTTGGTGTTGCGTTTCAGCAAGATCCACCTGAAGATGGCGCCACTGGATCTTGTTCCAATCTTCTGTGCATGTCCGTGGTTTCCATTCAAATTCTTCACAAGCGATAACTTCCAAATACTTTGTTTAATTTAGACATCCCTAGGGATGCCTTATGTGTTTGTCATTTTCTTCTTTCTTCCGCTTCTCGCTGTTAGTTTTGAATTTCATGTTAAATGACGGACACCATTTTCTTAAATTTTGCTGTCCAGTCCTTCTATTCCACATCATATGGTTTACACTAAAGCGTTTGGAACTATATTTATTTCAGAAGTATAATATGAAATAACTGGCGGGGGAATCCCCGTAGTACCAAACCCCTGGGTTTTTTTATATTTTGTGTCATCTTAAACGAAGGACAACATTTCCTTCAATTTTGCTATCAAATAATTGTATTCCACATCATATGATTTACCCTAAAGCTATTGCACGAACCATACATGTATCTTATTTCAGATGTATAATGTGGAATACCGAACCCCTGTGTTTTTTTGTTTCGTGTTATATTGAATGAAGGACAACATTTCCTTCAATTTTGCTACCAAATAATTGTATTTCACATCATATGATTTACCCTAAAGCTTCTGCACGAATCATTTGTGTCCACACGTCTAACTTATTATATTAATTACAACTGAGTTTCGAAAGTTTGGCGTTTCGCCCACTTGCGCCTACATGTAGCACCACCTCGTGTCAAATCCAAATTGATTTCGCTCATCGGATTTTTCTCCAATTTGGTATTCAGATACCATGCCATGATATGTCCCTTGGGATTGTATTTCGCCTGCTTCTGCATACTGGTGGCAACACCTGGTTGAAAAATCTGAAATTTGTTTTTGGCAAATCTGTTTTGTTTCTTAAGTTTTGGTATTCATATGCCATAAGATGTCACTTGGGATTGTGTTTCGCATACTTGCACCTACAAATCTAAATTTGGTTTCCGGGCAATAACTTTAAGACCCCTCTTCAGATTCTTCCCAAAGTTCGTATGCTGATACATTTACCATGTCATGAGATGATGCTTGGGATTGCGTTTTGCCCACTTGCACCTACAGGTGGTGGTCGCAAATTTTAAATTTGGTTTCCGGACAATAGGTTGAGGATGCATTCAGCTTCTCGTCAAATTTGGTTTGCAGATAATATGCCTTGAGATGTCACTTGGGGTTGCTTCTCAGTCACATAATTTCCATGCTTCAGTCCATGGAAACTATATTACAGAAGCAATCAACGTTCAGTCAACCGTTCTGAGTTGATTTTAAAACTTGGGAAGGCAGAAAGACCATTCCGCATCCAACGCTTATGAAGTAGCAGTTGCCTCCCTCATGTATATCGCCTGAGATCAACAATGCTAAAATATATTGCTGCCATTTCGGCGGGGGACTTAGCATCCTCTGGCTGCTTGTTGAATTTGACACACATATCACGTCAACATAGCAACGAGTGATTCCCTCCCACCACTGGCCCAACTGCCTAAATGAAAATCTGGAATAATAATGTATTTGTTTATCAACGAAGATTAACGATGTTTTTCTACTCTGCGTGTGTGCCGGATTGGACAATTAAAACAAATTACAGTGAAAATTCTTTGAAATTATATTTGTCCTTCGAATTTAATCACTATTATGTGAATACGCTCTGGGCTTGATTATCTATGTTTCTTGTGTCTGGGAACGAACACCTATACGCGTCGCCAAACAATACTGTGTCAAGTGAACTAAGATGTCTAGACACGTTTATCAGTGAGTATATAACGGTATGGAGTATCATAGGGATATATTTACACATCGTTTATTTCCGTGACATGTTGCCAATTCAAGACAATTAAGACGAAATAAAACGGAATATTGCTATCATTAACTTGAGACTGTCGTAGGCCCACTTCTCTCTCTAGGTATATGTTCACGATCTCTACGTCTCTCCGCACACAATGTCGCCATTCGAGAGAGATCAAAATATACATGTAGCTGATAGAATTATTGTATGTTATAGACTTTAGCAATGGAATAAGATGACTGCCGTTCTCCCATAATGTCCATCGTAGCCAGCTTGTAGCTATCAGAGATATCTCGTTTTGTCATTATAACCCTGAGCACTTACAAATTAGCCCTTTTGATAGCTAAAATTTAACAGTATAATTCACTTTGCCACCAAAATCACTTCGCCTCGGGAAATGTCTAATACTATACCTTGAAAATATGTGAAAAGTTCTCCCGGAATTCGAGTCCTTAAGCAGAATTTGTGAAAAAGATAAGAAACGAGACGAATAAAACACACACAAATCTGGTCTGGACGGTTGGAACCATGTTCAATGGATAAAATCGCAAGTTGAGCCTTTTGATACGGAGTATACACATCCCGCCGGGTAGAAATCACACGATCATGTACAAATATCAACGTCACAGAATATTATTGCAGAGACTCGTAAAACAGGGATATACCATCCAAGGACACCTTTTACTAATTCCGCTCAATTCGAGGCTAATAAACGTTTGGATATGATGTGTTTCACATCTGCTTGGAGCTCAAATGAACAATCAAAATTAAAAGGTGACTGAGATACATACTCTGGAGAAGACTTGTAAATTGTTTTGGATGAAAAATAATGGTAAATGATTAGGATTTCATGAAAAGGGCATCATAATGTCTTGCTGACATCATTGAAAACTGTTGACCGATTCTCCCTTGTGGGATTACAAGCGTCTAGTCCGTCATTCATAATCCAGCCGTCGTCCATTAGAGAATATCCGCGTCCATAACCCAAAGACCTATTCCATTTTCCATATAACAGTATTAGCACCAAATTCAAAAAGACAATCATAGTATACACGTTCTCTATCTTGCGCTTTCCATTATATGTTTTATTTCACTCAAATTTGGAATTGGTGATAGCTGTCATACAAAATAGATTTTTCAATTATTGGAGCGGAAATTCTTCATTGGACGACGGATTGAATATCGGATCTGACGCTTGCAATTTACATGGGAGCTAGATTTTACTTGATTCAGTGTGGATTTATAGCGACTCCGTATGAATATATATAACACATACTCAAACATACACTCTGTCATTGAAAAGGACTACTGGGACTCTTTCCCGTCAACTAGAAGTAGTAGCGACCATATCACCTCTGGGGTTCCCGCGGCGGTATCGCAGCATTTCTTCATATCATGCCAAATGAGACACATAGCAGATAGGCAACGGACACGAAACAACATATCTCCGACTGGATACATTGGAGATGTGGTTCGAAGCAACTAACCGAAGCAGCTACATCAACTAATTTTTGTCACCGTGCTCCAACCAAATCGATGGGCTGCCAGTTGTTCACTCTCCTACACTTTCGTTCCTACGTCACAGGGTCAGTGGCAATGATATCATGTACCCAGCCGTAGTCGAAGAAGAATTTATGTATACATCAATCGAAATTACAAGCGTCTGGTCCGTCATTCATAATTCAGCCGTCGTCCATTAGAGAATATCCGCGACCTATTCCATATTCCATATAACAGTGTTAGCACCAAATTCAAAAAGACAATCATAGTATACATAAACATAGGCTTGCTTCATGCAAGAGAGAAGCGGTCAACAGTTTTCAATGATGCCGGCAAGACATCATGATGTTCCAAAAATATCAAATCCGTATCGCTGATCAGTATTCTTAATCCATAATATCCGTTATAAAGTCGTCATCTAAAGAATGATGTATCTCAGTCACGCTTTGATTGTGTCTGTTCATATGAGCACCATGAGGATCTTGAAGTACATGGGTTCATACGGCCCCTAGCCCCGGGTTAAGCGGAATTAGACACAAGTTACGAAACGTAACGCCATGTAAAGACATGTAAATGATCCTCCTGGTCATGTCATTCTCATAACTGGTCAGCCCTTACCAAAAAATCCTATAGGATTCCTATAAGAAATTGTCCTATAGGATCCCATAAGATTTTGCCTATAGGACAGTCCTATAGGATTGTCCTATAGGACAGTCCTATAGGATCTTATAGGACAATCCTATAGGACTGTCCTACAGGCAAAATCCTATAGGACATTTTCCTGTAGGAATCCCATAGGACTGTCCTATTGGATCCTATAAGACTGTCCTATTGAATCCTATAGGACTGTCCTGTAGCATCATTTATGAAGTTTCATCGATATTCCATAGCTATTTTCAGGGTGCTCTTTTGAAAATGATCTTGACCTTTAATTGTGGAGTTCACTAAATAAATTGGATCGGGTCAACTCGCTTCTGGTCCCGGATATAACTGAAGTCATGGCATATACACAGCGTTCTTGAGTTTTAAAAGGAATAACCTCTTACAGTAACTACATGGAACATCATTGTATGCTCTCTAAACAGTACTGATCAGATAATTACTGTGTACTGGACAGAAACTGATCAGTAATGTTCAGATAACACACAGGTACTATAAGACATGTTACCCATGAAGAAAATTAACAGAAGATGATCTGTGCAAAATACAGACATTTTATTGTATACACAATAACTCGGGATACACATAAATATAGACGATATATACATATTTACAATGATATAATATCAGTGTTGTGACTGGGGAATAATGTGGGGAGTTTCTCAGTGCTTCTCCTTCCGTCTGTAGCACTTCTGCTCACCATTCAACTTGGCCTTCATAGCATCCTTGATGATCTTATCCTTGCCAAGAAACTTCTTTTGGCAGTACTATGGCGAAAGAGGTAGAAGAAAATATATAATTAGCACATGACTTAATGACACTTAGAAGTAGGACTGTAGGGCAGAAAAGAAATGCATTAAACTCGCCGTTGGCTTGGAACTCCAATTTAAATATTCAGTCAAATAGGCAGCTGCAAGTTTGTGGGTAACCAAGTTTAATACTTAGGCAAATTTACTTTGATTAGCTTATTTAAATATTACAGCATTTTATTATAGCGGGGCAATTTAATTCGAATATCTGGTCTTATGAGACACTAAATGCTCAAAATGTTTTTGTCACAGTACATAAATCTGATAAAAGAATCTATAAGGAATCCGAGATATTTTCGAAGATAAGAACAATTACCTTGTATAGCAGTTATCTTGTCCTGATCAATGGGTGGTTTCACCTCGGCATCAGGTCTGGCATTTGACACCAGTCAGCGTGTGGGTTGCCATCTCAGCTCTTGTGAATTAAGCGGACATTAGATCCATTGTCATTTTTCGGGGATCACTCCGGCTAATGTGCTGTACAACTGGCCTTGGCAGATACACATTACCAGACACTACCGCCTAAAAGATAATAAAAGAAACTGTTGTAATATTTTGCATGAATATAAATAGCATCAACTATATGTTTCCATAGGTTACCAAAATGATCAGTCAGCTTTAGACATGTTAGAAGACCCTTTGAGTATTTAAACTCACTATAAAATTGTTCTTCAGGTATCTCTGTTTTAAACCTATTGTCTTGATGGGATTTTCTAATTTATCTTTATCTGTATATATCATTACATATCGACCCTCTGGTAGAAAGGCCTTCGCCTAAGAGTTTGTAATCGAGGATAGATAAAGCCTTTTATTATTATGAACGATAAAAAAACATGACTTACAAGGTCAACATCTGATTCGTTGGTAAGCTGTGAGATGGCGGAAACTAGAGATTACTGTCCCAGGGTTCCTGGTGTTGGAACAACCAATGGAGATGGAGCTGGTGACTGGGTTGTCGGCAGAGAGAAGACTCGTACTTCTGGTACAAGTGGCACAGCATGTACCATCGGTGAGGGATGTCTCGCTGGGGTAGTTGTCTCCTGAGCACAATTGCACTAACAGCTTTGCTTTACTTCCTGTACAAGTTGTGTCAAGTCCAAAACCATTCTTGGAAGATCTAATGAGAAAAAAGAACAACAGAAATATAGTCACAAATGTACCATAACATATTGAGGAAAGTTCAATTACAATACAGATCATGTGTACATTCTCATGCTATTTAACTGAGGTAATTATATTATAAAGGAGATAATTACGATGAAAATCATGCATGTGTAAAACGTGAAACCACTGATGGCTGATCTGAAGAAAAGCATTTGAGCAAATAGAATTGGGAAAATATTTTCCTCAGAATATATGTGTATACCATCACCCTTCCATATATTTTCAAATACATATTCATGCATACGTCTTATTCCCTAATTTGGCCATATTGCATACAGAAAGAATACTGAGCCAGACTTACGTTTCAGATTTTGCAGAGTTTCATGAAGATCGCCAATGTATGCTCATAGCTTCCTGTGTTCTTCTCCAATTCTTCGTAATGTCTGTCGCAGAGTGCCATCATCATCAGCAACACTCTCGATGTTGGAAATCTGGAAACAACGGATTAAATATTTGATCAGTTCATGGACTTATGAATGACAAACTACACTGTAGTTAAATAAATGCAGATGCTGTATGAATATGGCCTGTGTTGGTCGACTGTTATAGGACTATTTCACTCACGAAAAATGCAAACACGAAAAATGAAAGCTACATGTGGATGTGCTGGAGAAAACTAGAGTATGGTTACATTATGTGGTGCACTGTCAATAAATGTAATTATGCCCCCCTCTAACTAGAGGGGGGCATATAGCGATCGCTTTGTCCGTCCGTCCGTCTGTCTGTCCGTCCGTCATACCGTCCGAATTTCTTGTCCGCGCGATATCTCGGTTAATAATTGATGGACAGGATTGAAACTTGCATGGAATGTGGCCAGTGGCTCATAGTTGTGCAGCGTAGAGTTTTTTCCGAGTTCCGGTATCATTTTCAAGAGTTATGGCCCTTTTTCTGAAATCTCTGTGAATGGGACTTATCCGGGCTGGATCTTGGTTAATATTGTATGAACAAGTATGAAATTTGCATGACATGTGGTCAGTGCCCCACAGTTGTGCAGCGTAAAGTTTCTCCCCGTTCCGCCTATATTTTCAAGAGTTATGGCCCTTTGTTCCTGAAATCTCCGTGAATTGGGACTTGTCCGGGCTGGATCTTGGTTAATATTGTATGTACAATTATGAAATTTGCAGGGTATGTAGTCAGTGCCCTGTAGTTGTGCAGCGTGAAGTTTCTTCGCGTTTCGCATATATTTTCAAGAGTTATGGCCCTTTGTTCATCAAGTCTTTGTGAATTGGGACTTGTCCAGGCTGGATCTCGGTTAATATTGTATGGACAAATATGGAATTTGCAGGATATGTGGTGAGTGCCCTGTAGTTGTGCAGTGTGAAGTTTCTCCGCGTTTCGCGTATATTTCAAGAGTTATGGCCCTTTTGTTCTTGAAATCTTTGTGAATTGGGACTTGTCCGGGCTGGATCTCGGTTAATATTGTATGGACAATTATGGAATTTGCATGATATGTGGTCAGTACCCCATGTTGTGCAGCGTGAAGTTCCTCTGCTTTCGGTTATATTTTCAAGAGTTATGGCCTTTTGTTCATCAAACCTAAATGAATGGGATATATTTATTTGTCCAAAGCACATTCCAAAGTAGATCACATAGGTCCTGAAGTATGAAATTGCCCCAAAAAGAGTGAATTGGATGCAAAATTCAAAGTTCACGATCGTTTCATAATTTCACCACAATATACTCCCAAGGAATGTAGGTCTCATAACCAGGTCACATTTTTGAATTTGGCGAAAGTCCCGGGTGGAATATGTACATGTATTATGCGAGGCATGCCAAAAAAAGTGACTGAAACAGAATTTTTATAATTAGCCAAATTAGGCCTCCACAGACCAATACAAAACAGAACAATGGTGGAGCAGTGTCGGATTAAAGCGGAAGGGGGGGGCATACAATTGAGCAATCTCTGATTGCTTCCTTGCTGTGTTCAGGTATTCAAAATGCAAGAAATAACAGTGTCTATAATGCTTCAAAATCTTGAAAAGAAGTTGATTTAGGTCGTTAAAAGTCCTGGAAAAACATTTTTCAAGAAGGGTTTTAACCCTGGATGTCATTGCATGACATTCATGAGAGACCGACAGTCCATTGTTAACTTGAGGGTATCAGGACACAATTTCGCATATCCAAGTGACGGTTTGGTGATGTCATAGCTCTACAAATATTCTGTGGTCCATATTAGGAGAAGTGCAACAGTTTGACCTCTTTAAAATTCAAACTTATTGGCTATTCGAAAGAAATGAACATCCTGAACATGAATTTCCACTTGAAATGAACATAGAATTTCCACTTGCCATATTTGGAAATCACACAGACAGACATCGAAGAAAAAAAATATTGCTGCACGGTGTTGGCAAGCTCATATCTTGATTGACTATATGGCATCATGTGCATTTTCGGTTTGAACCTATTTTACCCTATTCATTAGATCAAGGTAAACGACGGAACGTTAGTGATGATCAGGACAATGTCAGAGATCATTCTACATGGCTGGCTTTTTCTCTGACACACTCTGTCACAGTGAATAATTTAATTGACATTCCAAAAGGTTTAATTGATCTCCCAGTGATTTGGAGGACAATATCAGCTTGACATGATAGAGAATGTTACGTGCCATCTAACATGTTCATCTCGGCCACTCTAAGTTGAGAAGAAATAAAAATTGTTGTGTTTCGAACTTTAGGTCACTGATACAATGTAAGACTCTTAATTTTCATTCAAAATATTGTCAAACAACGCTCAGGAAAATGATCTCTTTTAAAGATTTACCATTCTGGGGTGGTCGATCCTTGGGTTAAATTTCGATGTTGGCCATTGTGAAATCTAGTCATGGAATTTCAACAGTTTCACAGTGTTGCAATCCAAATGCAATGACATGATGTCACAATTATCGGCTACACTGTAAAAATACTGCTCTCAGTAGTGACTTCAAGAGAATGACAGCCTGTTCACATTTTGGACCAGTCCACTTCAGCCCTGCCCAGTCCACTTCAGCCCTGCCATTGTTAAAAAAATATAACTAGCCCTAACAGAAAATCTTTCAAACAGTTCCTCTGAGTGTTGTTTTTTTAAATTGGCATGAAAAGTATAGTTTTTGCATTGAATGAGTCATACAAGATTCAGCTCACAACAATTTCTATTTCTCAAATCAATGGTTCTCATGGCTTTGCATGAACAGTCGCATTCAAAGTTTCTCAAATCAATGGTTCTCATGACTTCGCATGAACAGTCGCATTCAAAGCATGACAGAAATAAATTTAACTTGAATGTTGATAAATTTCACTCAGCATCAGGCTTGGACAAATTGAACGAAGACTCATTCAGGTCATGCCAAGCTCATGTGAATAAAAATTTTGCAACCTTTTTTAACATTCCTGCAAATTTCTGTCTGACTACGCTGCCAAAAATACCCTATTTATTTAAGATAATGCCATAAAATTTTCTTGAAATAAGAGAAGTTTACTCAAAATTAGTTAAATTTTAAGATTTTTTTTTCTTATTCAAGTAAAATTTGGAGTGGGGTAAGTATATTTTACTTAAACAAGAAAAAAGTAAGAATTTATGTAAAATATAAGTAAGGTAAAATATTACCCCATTCCAAATTTTATTTAAACAAGAAAAAAAGATCCAAATTTTTTCTTAAAATTTAACTTATTTTGAGTAAAATTATCTTATTTCAAGAAAATTTTAGGGCATTATCTTAAATAAGTAGGGTATTTTTGGCAGTGTACATTCAAAATCACATTCAAGTGATTCATAAAGAAGACATATTCTGGAGGTTGTTTATCGTCTTAGCACCTTAACGCATGGATTTTACCTGTGATAGAGTTAACTTCTTGCAGTCATCATCATTTATATATCCCTCAGGTGCTTCGCTTTGATCCTCCTCATAAAAAAGACACAAGAATATGACGGTAATAATTCTGCAGGGTGGTCTACCTGCAATGGTGTTTTTACGAGTGTATGCACTGGAATTGATATGGGCTCTGCACTCCATAACCTGTCCCCCAACATAAATTATGAAGAATTTATCTTTGTGCTGATGGACATGTAGGCAGGTTGGCAAGGTGACATCTTACATAAACCGGTGAATAACATCAGACGTTAAACCTTCAGGGATGTCATCCTCAGCCATATGTTGTCTTGTCAGAGAGATTAATTGTTGAACTTGTAATAAATTATATGTACACATGTACCCAAACAATATGTGTACCTGTATGTTGGGGAATTACACAATCTATTCACTACATGACTTAGCTGTCCCTAAGTACATTTTACCCCTCTGCCAAAATTGGCCTTGGGGTTGTTGTCATCATGTATGTCCGTCTGTCTCTGATTTCTTGTTACTGCTATATCTCCAGAATGACTATGCCTAGGAATACCAAATTTACACACATGCATAATTGGTCACAGAGCAGAAATCTATTAAAAATCAGCAAGATTGACCCATATTTCCCCAGGTCACCAGGTCAAACTGTCAACTTACCATGAATTGCTTGTTAACACCATATCTCGAGAATGACTACGCCCAGGAGCACCAAACTTCACCCATCAGTGAGATTGACCTATTTTTCCAAGGTCAGTAGGTCAAATTTGTCCTTCCATCTCTGACTGCTATTACCACCCCATTTCCAGTGTGATAAGGCCTAGGCTTACAGAACTTAAACTCTAGAGATCGGCACACATCAGGTAAATGGACTCTGGCCTAAATATCTTTGGGTATTGTTATTATGTACACGTTCATCCATCTCTGTTTTCTCATTACCGTCTTATCTTAAGAGTGAATATACCTACATGTAGGCTTACTGACCTTACACTTGACACAATACTTGGGCTTTAGCCAAAATCGGCATAAAGTGTTGTCATGTGTGTATGTATGTAATATGTCCATCTTTATCATTACCTGGCATCATGTCTCAAATAAGGATATACAGGAGTACCAGACGTAAATCACGTAGTGATCTACGCTGATAAACAGCTTTTATCACTGACGTGCCTTACTCTCCTTGTTCCCCCGCTGATTCACATCGCATATTTCGAGCCTCTTGGCCGTAAGGGGGTGCTCTGCACAGGTCAACCACCGATGACCAATGAATATCACTCTTACGGAAGAGTCTTTGTCCGCTGTGTTTGTCACGGCAACCAACATCCGGGCATCTGCCATCTTTTCTCTCAGTGGGTGAGAGGACTTTCGGTCAATCACCATTGAATGTTTCTGTCAAGTGACGGCGCTAAGCTACCAAGATTAGTCTCTCAGTAACAGTAATAAATTATCCAGCGTATATGACGTTAAACCCTACTACTCACTCACTCCAAATAAAATAATACATGTATGTATCTTCAGTTCCGCTAACTATATAGGTGCTG
>JAVTVY010034358.1:0-14810 GCA_036873755.1 Hanleya hanleyi
ATGTCGACAGCCAGCCCAAGAAGAGGCGTGTCTTTGCAAACATCGACACCAACGCCAAGCAAACATCAGCTAACGCTTGCACTGACGTCTCAGGAGATTCCGCAAAGTCTGAACATGTTCCTACCGTCACCTCTGTACATGCAGCCAAACGGATTGGAAGGACGACCGGAACGCAAAAGAGAAATCTCAGACGACTAGCAAGGCTCAACTAGAGACCTTTAAGTCTCATTGAGAACTCAAAATAATTCCGTACTCCTGTTATTCATCCAGCAAATATATCTACCTTCAAGCGTTCTTCGCATTCCAACGGCCCTTTTCAGAGCCAACCATCTCTTTCGAAAGAGAACTTCTATCAATGCACGATCAATGTAAACATCAGACGACACCCCACCCATAAATACACACTGTTCTATGAAATTCTTCTTTGTTGTTAAAGATTATGAAACATACGTTTGTTTCAATAGTTTTACATAGCTTCATCTTCTGTTCATTCTCAAGCGACAACATGTTCGCCTAAAAACACCGTAAGAATCGGTTCAAATATTCAGAATTCTATCTGATGATATTTCGTTATCATTTTCCTCACTTGACTCACATCCGCTTCTAGATAGATTTACGTCTCTCTCAACCTGGTGGCCTCAGATATAGGCGCAAAATAATAATATAAAGAAGTCCCGATCCGTTAACCCCGGAGGGTAATCTCTGCCGAAGATGGGATTTTGTTTTCGATTTGTTCTGCCTTCAATGAACGAATATTAAAACGCCAGTGGTACAGGCGGAGGGAATGTGATATGTTCTCCATTCAGCTGCGAGTCCTATTTCCAGTTAGTCCTTGATAACATGCTCTCACATGGGGACTATTTTGAAGGCCTGGCCACCGCTTTCGGCAGGCAGAGAAAGAAGCTATACTAGCAAATACTGAAGTCATGCATGTGAATATGCGCGCATACATGTAGCTTAATGAAATATGTGTACACGCGCGTTTAACTTGAAATTTCGATGAACTTCTGAATCCATTTAGGCAATCAGTCAGGTACAGTTTCATTTACATATAAATTAGTTCTCATCCGACTTGTCAGATAGCGATGTTACATTTAAAGCGCTATTTAACCCGTCTCGACATGTAGAGCCCAACACGAAATAAATCCCATCACAATCAAAAATATACTGTAATAAGGGGGTCTGGCGTTTAACTAGTTCTCACTGTTGGACACACATTTGTGAAGAAACTAAATTAATTTCTTCAATTCTTGCACGAAATGCTGTGTTACATTGAGAATATACACAAGTTTTATGTCAACGGGATTGGGGACATTACTACTCCTGTCTCTTCCCTTCGAAACTTTAATGCTAGGGTACGTGTCATATCCCCAAGGCCAGATAGAATGCTGACCGCCTACCATATTTGAACACAACATGCCATCGATGGTTTGAACACTGTAACCAAAGAAGAGTCTACCGTCCTGAACGGAAAGCCCCTCCTAGGTACCGTAACTATAGTGTATCTGTGGTACGATGCGGAACTGAGAAGAGTCTGCCGTCCTGAACGGAAAGCCACTCCTAGGTAACTATAGTGTATCTATGGTACGACGCGGAACTAGAGATCGAGCAATAAACTGTTTCTTCAATAACATCTCTCACCCATTGGATTTTACAAACGTCTGTGGAATAATGCCGCAGACATCTTGAAAAGTGAAAGGGGGATATTTACATTGGAACACCATTACAGGCAATAATTACCTGCGTGGAGACTAGATAATAAATCAGTAATCTCTTATGTTTTCATATTACCACGTAATCACCACGCTCCACTCACTCTTCTGCCGTACCTTTGTGTACGAAGATGAGTGTGTAGTTTGCAGTACCGTCAACCTGTTGGTCATCGATCACAGAGGGTAGGTGGGGCGTAAAACGGATGACCCGTGTCCTCGTTTTACATTTCAGACTAGGTCAGTGCAATATGAAACCAGGGTACGGTAACTGGAAAGTGTCTGGACCACTAGCCAACCTGCATATTACATAACCCATCGACGTGTCCATTACATGTGACCAGACAGACCTGCACAGCAGACGTCACGTGACATTTTACTATTGTATACCTCATACTTTCACACTTCCATTCGAAAGAAGACAAACCAAAGGACAACAATGCACGTCTGTGCGTTAAACCTCGTAAAACAAAAGACCTTTCAGAACATTTCGTATAAATAGCAAACTACACAGCTAACTGACAGAACCAAATTTGCCAGCGATATCAACACACCTATCTCAGCAAATTTCATCTTCGTTACTTCAGCATGTATTCCTTATTACCAGCCGAGGTTTCGTCTCTTTCCAGCGATGCTTCGCATTCGCACAATCGAGTTGTTAACTTTGAAAACTTACAGACCATTCGTCCCAAAAGAAGGATCAATGAAGCATCTGATGTCGACAGCCAGCCCAAGAAGAGGCGTGTCTTTGCAAACATCGCCACCAACGCCAAGCAAACATCAGCTAACGCTTGCACTGACGTCTCAGGAGATTCCGCAAAGTCTGAACATGTTCCTACCGTCACCTCTGTACATGCAGCCAAACGGATTGGAAGGACGACCGGAACGCAAAAGAGAAATCTCAGACGACTAGCAAGGCTCAACTAGAGACCTTTAAGTCTCATTGAGAACTCAAAAATAATTCCGTACTCCTGTTATTCATCCAGCAAATATATCTACCTTCAAGCGTTCTTCGCATTCCAACGGCCCTTTTCAGGGCCAACCATCTCTTTCGAAAGAGAACTTCTATCAATGCACGATCAATGTAAACATCAGACGACACCCCACCCATAAATACACACTGTTCTATGAAATTCTTCTTTGTTGTTAAAGATTATGAAACATACGTTTGTTTCAATAGTTTTACATAGCTTCATCTTCTGTTCATTCTCAAGCGACAACATGTTCGCCTAAAAACACCGTAAGAATCGGTTCAAATATTCAGAATTCTATCTGATGATATTTCGTTATCATTTTCCTCACTTGACTCACATCCGCTTCTAGATAGATTTACGTCTCTCTCAACCTGGTGGCCTCAGATATAGGCGCAAAATAATAATATAAAGAAGTCCCGATCCGTTAACCCCGGAAGGTAATCTCTGCCGAAGATGGGATTTTGTTTTCGATTTGTTCTGCCTTCAATGAACGAATATTAAAACGCCAGTGGTACAGGCGGAGGGAATGTGATATTTTCTCCATTCAGCTGCGAGTCCTATTTCCAGTTACTCCTTGATAACATGCTCTCACATGGGGACTATTTTGAAGGCCTGGCCACCGCTTTCGGCAGGCAGAGAAAGAAGCTATACTAGCAAATACTGACGTCATGCATGTGAATATGCGCGCATACATGTAGCTTAATGAAATATGTGTACACGCGCGTTTAACTTGAAATTTCGATGAACCTCTGAATCCATTTAGGCAATCAGTCAGGTACAGTTTCATTTACATATAAATTAGTTCTCATCCGACTTGTCAGATAGCGATGTTACATTTAAAGCGCTATTTAACCCGTCTCGACATGTAGAGCCCAACACGAAATAAATCCCATCACAATCAAAAATATACTGTAATAAGGGGGTCTGGCGTTTAACTAGTTCTCACTGTTGGACACACATTTGTGAAGAAACTAAATTAATTTCTTCAATTCTTGCACGAAATGCTGTGTTACATTGAGAATATACACAAGTTTTATGTCAACGGGATTGGGGACATTACTACTCCTGTCTCTTCCCTTCGAAACTTTAATGCTAGGGTACGTGTCATATCCCCAAGGCCAGATAGAATGCTGACCGCCTACCATATTTGAACACAACATGCCATCGATGGTTTGAACACTGTAACCAAAGAAGAGTCTACCGTCCTGAACGGAAAGCCCCTCCTAGGTACCGTAACTATAGTGTATCTGTGGTACGATGCGGAACTGAGAAGAGTCTGCCGTCCTGAACGGAAAGCCACTCCTAGGTAACTATAGTGTATCTATGGTACGACGCGGAACTAGAGATCGAGCAATAAACTGTTTCTTCAATAACATCTCTCACCCATTGGATTTTACAAACGTCTGTGGAATAATGCCGCAGACATCTTGAAAAGTGAAAGGGGGATATTTACATTGGAACACCATTACAGGCAATAATTACCTGCGTGGAGACTAGATAATAAATCAGTAATCTCTTATGTTTTCATATTACCACGTAATCACCACGCTCCACTCACTCTTCTGCCGTACCTTTGTGTACGAAGATGAGTGTGTAGTTTGCAGTACCGTCAACCTGTTGGTCATCGATCACAGAGGGTAGGTGGGGCGTAAAACGGATGACCCGTGTCCTCGTTTTACATTTCAGACTAGGTCAGTGCAATATGAAACCAGGGTACGGTAACTGGAAAGTGTCTGGACCACTAGCCAACCTGCATATTACATAACCCATCGACGTGTCCATTACATGTGACCAGACAGACCTGCACAGCAGACGTCACGTGACATTTTACTATTGTATACCTCATACTTTCACACTTCCATTCGAAAGAAGACAAACCAAAGGACAACAATGCACGTCTGTGCGTTAAACCTCGTAAAACAAAAGACCTTTCAGAACATTTCGTATAAATAGCAAACTACACAGCTAACTGACAGAACCATAGACCCCATAGCGCTCAAAGTGAACAGACGTGCTTTTGTGTTCTGCCAAATCAGCCAAGCTTTCCAAGCCTTTGTGTTCCACTGCGGTCTTTGTTCCCCGGACATTACAGGATTACCTAAACCACAACAACAGTGGGAATAACCAGCCAGCCAAAGCTAAGTTTTGAATTCGTTTTTTGCACCTATACTAATATTTCATATCACCAAATTCCCCCCTTACCAAATAACAACTAGTCCTGATCTGAAAAAAACAAAAACAAAAAAACCAAACAATGGAAGCCTCTCAATCCTCTCAATCCACCGTAAAAACGCCTAAAAGGAAACTCTCGGGAATCAACACTGATCAAACCCCACCTCTCAAAAAACACGCACCCTGTCCCAAATCCCCAAGGAGTCTTGCAAATTTTATCGCTATCATTCATAGCTTAACTCAACTGAGAGCATGTAAATTCCCGAAGGCCAAGGTAGCAAACGATCTAAAAAAATGTGCTGGTGACGTACACCAAGTCTTCGAACTCCCGGGTGGTGATCTGAAAGTCCACTGCAAATCACAAACTCAGTACGAGAAATTACTACGTTTAGACCTGCTAGCAGATAAACCTGTCTCGGTAAAACAATTCATACAGCGTAGAGAGCAATGCAAAGGAGTAATTTATGGAATTGACCTCAGTATCAAACTAGAAGACATTCTCCCCACTTTCTCAAAACAAAACGTCGTATATGCCAAAAGAATGCAAAAGAACAAACAGGAAACGACAAGCATTATGCTAGTATTCAAAGGATCAAAATTACCGGAAACTGTCCGGCTATGGCTTCGTAACATTATAGTTAAACCTTTTTTGACACACCAAAACGATGCCATAACTGTCAGAAATATGGTGGTCATATAGCTAGATTTTGTAAATCCCAAGTTGTATGTGCGAAATGCTCTGGAAATCATAAATACGAAGAATGTACAGAAAGAAAAGTAACATGTGTAAACTGCAAAGGCAACCATTCAGCGGCCTACAAGGGTTGTATAGCTTTCAAAGAGGCAAAAAGAGTTAAATTCACTAAGGCAGACAAAGGAATTTCTTACGCAGAAGCTGTAAAAGAAACCAGAATGAATAGAAAAATCAGAGAAACTAAAGTGAATCAAAAACTCAGAGAAACAATAGACCTGCGAAAACCTGTGAGCGAAGTAGCAAATAACAATAAGGCACCAGTGACAGAACAATCAATGGAGTCAGAAACCGCGGACCAGCCCGAAACAATTAGTATGAGTAAAATCGAATTCCTAGGCTTTATTAACATTGTTATTAACTCAGTCCACAATGCCAACCCCAAGACGAATAAAGCTGACATAATAGTCCGCATTGCTCAAGACTTCTTGAATTGGGAATTTAACCCCAAAGAAATAATAGCATGGGGATTCAATCCGAAATACAAAAGAAAAACTTCAACTCCCAAGAAAAACAATAACGCCCTCAACACCTCTATATGAGAACACCTGGGACAATAGATTAGACCCACCGCGTAATACACAACCCAATTTTCAATAAACTCACCATACTACAATGGAATGCAAATAGCATTGCAAAACACGGAGACAATCTCAAAATCTTAGTAAATGAAATAAGCCCTGACATCATATGTATACAAGAAACATTTCTTAAGCCAGGAAAAAATAAATTTGCAATAAAAGGATATACGCCATATAGACAAGACAGACTAAACGGCCCAAAGGGAGGCAACCTCACACTAGTTAAGGAAGAACTCATACAGCTAGAATTAGACAAGAGCCCAGTAAATGAAGACCTCGAATGGCAAGCTATACGGGTGTTCCAAAATAATAAACCTATAAATATAGTGAACCTGTACTCCCCTGGCACTCTAAAAACAATATCACAAAAAGAACTTAACAAAATCACCCAAAAATATGACTCGCCAATTATAATCTGCGGCGATTATAATAGCCATAATCCAATCTGGGACGAAACCTGCACCACGTCAGATGTTAGGGGTAAATCAGTAGAAAAATGGTTAGATGATAATAACCTCGTATTTCTGAACTCGGGAGAAGGGACTAGAATAGATATGCGAACCGGTAAACTCACTGCAATTGACCTAACAATAGTCTCTCCCGAACTAGCAGTTAAATCAGAATGGGCAGTCCTGTCAGATACACTAGACAGCGACCACTTTCCAATCCTGACTAAATTTAGCATGAAACCAGATTTTGAACAGACAGACCCTCTCCCACGCTTCCAATACTCCAAGGCAGACTGGAAAAGCTTCCAAAACGATTGCCAAAGTCTAATACATGACGATATAGTTAGTAATGATATAGAGACTTTCAATGAAAATATAACCAGCAAACTTCTAAACATAGCACATAAACATATTCCAGTTACGAATAAGCGACCCAACAAAAATCCAGTGCCTTGGTGGGACCGAGAGTGTGGAAAGAACATCGCTGCAAAGAAAAAAGCACTCAGAAAATTCAAAAAAAGCCGGCTCCAGAGTGATCATGAAATATATAAGGAACTGAAAAGAATAGCAGAAAAAAGCGTCAAAGAAGCCAAATCAAGATGCTGGGAAGATTTTTGCAACACTATAGATACGAAAACTAACTCAAAGAAAGTATGGAATAAAATAAAAGCATTCAAGGGAAAGCAACTAACACAATACCTGTACTAAACAAAACAAAGAGAACTAATCTCGAAAAGGCAGAATATCTTGCTGAATCATTCGCATCAAACAGTAGCGATAGCAACCTGAAACCAGAATTCAGAAAAATCAAACAAGAAACGATCCTGGAAATGACACAAATGATTATATAGAAAACTACCTTAACGGAGACTTTAATATCAATGAATACAGAAAAGCTTTACACTCTAAAAAAGAAAGTTCACCCGGCGAAGACAAACTAGGGTATTCAATCCTAAAGCACCTACCAAACACCACTCAGAAACTAATCCTAAAACTAATTAATGTGAGCTGGAAGACCAAACAACTCCCGAACAAATGGAAATCATCTATTGTTATCCCAATACCAAAACCTGGTAAAGACCCATCAGATAGTAAGTCATATAGGCCGATCTCACTTACGTCAAATTTATGCAAAATTATGGAAACCATGGTCAAAAACAGACTTGAATATCACCTGGAAAGCAACAACTTGTTAAACAAAACACAAAGCGGTTTTCGGAAAAAAAGAAGTACTTTAGACCACATAGCCAGACTCCAACACTCAATCAAAAAGGGTAATGCCAAACACCTATATACATTAGGCATTTTCTTGGATATAGAAAAGGCGTTTGACCTTGTATGGCAGGACGGGATTATCTCCCAATTAAACAACCTAGGAATTAAGGGCAGGATACAACACTGGATAAAAAATTTTCTTCATGACCGAAACTTCAAAGTTCGTATTGGTAACACCATGTCCATGGACCACCAGCTAGATAACGGCACCCCACAGGGCAGCGTCATAAGCCCCACCCTTTTTAACATCCTGATTAATGGCCTGGCCAACGAAATTGACACAAAACATCCTGAAATTGAACAATCACTTTTTGCTGATGATGCTGCCATGTGGAAATCTGCCGGCTCGATAAAAAAATTAACAAGTATAATGCAAAAGGTACTAAATACAGTCAGCGACTGGGCCGATAAATGGGGATTCAAATTCTCAGCTGACAAAACTACAGGTGTGCTATTCTCAAATAAACAAAACACAGACATCACGCTATCACTAGGAGGCCAGAAAATCGAGTTTAAGAATAGTGTCAAATACCTAGGTATGATCTTCGACCGAAAACTCACTTGGAAAGACCACATCGACCAATTAATTATTCGGTGTAACAAGGACCTGAACCTTATGAGGTGCGTATCGGGTACCAACTGGGGGGGCCAATAAACATAGCTTAATCAAATTATATCAAACACTCATCAGATCCAAAATAGACTATGGTTCAATCGCGTATCAATCAGCATGCAAGACCCATTTGAAAAGAATAGACAGCATTCAGTATTCGGCCCTAAAAATAGCCACCGGGGCGTTCAAAGGAACTGCATTATGTAGTCTACAAATAGAAACTAATGAAAAACCCTTACATTTAAGACGAGAAGAGCTGTCAATGAAATATGCAGGGAAAACAATAGCCAAGGGCGAAAACCACCCATGCCACAACATTTTTGGCCCAAAAACCGAATACGAATTCCTAAAAGGAAATGGGAAAAAGACTCCGCACCATTCGGTTACACGATAGAACGACTATTCCAAGAACACGACATCCCTATCTCTTGTATCTCTGACACTGACAAGGTCAATAGACCACCATGGCAACTAATCACACCACACGTGGACACGAATATACATAGCTACATCACCAAACAGGACAACCCAGAGCATATAAGGGTCACTGCCCTCGAATATATTGACACACATTGGAAAAAATCGCTTGAAAATATATACAGACGGCTCCAAAAACACAAGTCACAATACAGGTTCTGCATTCGTTATACCAGAACTTGACATTCACGAAGGTTTCAAACTAACAGACAATATGTCTGTATACACCACTGAATTAGTCGCCATAATCAAGGCTCTCGAATGGGTTCTTCAGAACCGACCTGTTTCCACCGTTATTCTTAGCGATTCCTTAAGCGGACTGGTATCTATAAAGAACTCCAAATCCGACAGCAGACCTGACCTCATACACGAAATAGAAATTTTATGCACACAAATACGAGACAATGACATTGACGCCATTTTAGCTTGGATTCCCGCCCACGTGGACGTTAGGGGAAATGAAGCCGCCGATAGGACAGCCAAAGACAGCCTCACCAAAACTGCACCTGACGTCCATATAGGACTAGGAACCAAAGAACTGAATTCTATCATTAAAACCAGAATAGATAGTAAATGGGAGAAGGAATGGAACGAAGAAAACCGAGGTAGATGGCTACATAGTATTCTAGATAAGGGGAAAAGAAGGAGTTTTGGATTCCAGCTAAACAGTAAACGTGACGACCGCATCATCACAAGACTAAGACTAGGCAAAACAGGACTAAGATCTCACTTATCTAAGCTAATAAAAAACACATCACCACTATGCACTTCATGCAACAACGAAGAAGAAACGATAGAACATTTTATATTCAAATGCCCAAAACATGACCTCTATCGCCGAACACTGGAAAACGAACTCAAAAACTTAAATGTCCCTCTGTCGTTGGCTTCTATATTAAATCCTAAACCACCTCTTATAAACAAAGTATACTCCACCTTACTAGCTTACATCAAATCTACTGACTATCACTCTACCATTTAATACCATATGGTTACACCAAGACACCAATAAACCTAGGACCAAATTTGAATAAATGTAGCACGCTTAGAGTCAAAACTATTTTACAGGGGCGGAAATAAGGGTCAGTGATCAGAAATGACTGATCAAATTTGGACACTAACCAATCAAAATGCCATAGCAATAACATAGACAAATTCACTGATCAAATCAAAAGCTCCTAATAACGAGCTCCGACCAAATTGTGTTCCCTTATTTCCAACCCTCGTTAACGAATGTTAACCGTCCGGTTTTCATGCAGGGGCAGAAGACTGGAGGTTATATCAAACATTCACAATCGGCTTTAACTATAATAATATTTTTATTTATAATATTTAGTACCTAATTATTTATTGCTATTGATCATGTGTGACTTAGATCACGATAGTGCCAGTCGATGGCAAAAAATAACACCAGAAAACAAGAAACTACAAACTCTTCTATTCTTTGTAATACAGGCACAGCACACTGAAGACCACAGACGAGTAAGACCAGCCATGAAACAGAACACCGATGACGACAAATATTATGAAACAGCACCAAATGGAGATGAACATGATGAAGATCATCATCGTCGGACAACAAGAACGTCCAGAATACTCGACCCTGTACCACGCTAGACAGGCTACTCCACCGAACAGAGCAACCAGAATACCAAATCCTAAACCACACAGACACGCTACCCCATATATGACACCGAAATGACGCCTCAACACATATCATCCTTTGACTTTCACACAATATAGGACGTAGACCTGCCGTCCTGTGCCCCAATACACACTCCAAGCAATTGTTACAGGTACAGATTTCTGGAAGAACCCACCCTGTTCCCAAGGGCGTCGTTAGGGAAGTCGATTCGAAAAATCCTGAAGACGCCCATGGTTCTCCCAGTTTTTTCTGGACGGCTTTGTGCGTACAAAGGGGTACAAAGACAAAGGAATCATCCACGCGATTAGACCTACAGTGAACTCATATTTACTAGTATAGCTTAACCCAAAAAACCCGAAAGAGACTTACGAACTTGTACATAGCGACTCTTATTTACTTCTATTTATATCTCCTGCTAATCTACCATTGTTATTTATTTATTATTTATTCATTTATTTATTTATTTATTTATTTATTTATTTATTTATTTATTTATTTATTTATTCATTTATTTATTTATTTATATATTTAGCGCTGGAAAAGATATTAAAAGAAAACAAAGAAATGTACCGCGAAATCCAAATAAAACATTGAGTTGATGGGCCGCGAAATCCGAATGGGAAGCGGCCCTTAAACTACAATTTCAATCAATAACTGACAGAACCAAATTTGCCAGCGATATCAACACACCTATCTCAGCAAATTTCATCTTCGTTACTTCAGCATGTATTCCTTATTACCAGCCGAGGTTTCGTCTCTTTCCAGCGATGCTTCGCATTCGCACAATCGAGTTGTTAACTTTGAAAACTTACAGACCATTCGTCCCAAAAGAAGGATCAATGAAGCATCTGATGTCGACAGCCAGCCCAAGAAGAGGCGTGTTTTTGCAAACATCGCCACCAACGCCAAGCAAACATCAGCTAACGCTTGCACTGACGTCTCAGGAGATTCCGCAAAGTCTGAACATGTTCCTACCGTCACCTCTGTACATGCAGCCAAACGGATTGGAAGGACAACCGGAACGCAAAAGAGAAATCTCAGACGACTAGCAAGGCTCAACTAGAGACCTTTAAGTCTCATTGAGAACTCAAAAATAATTCCGTACTCCTGTTATTCATCCAGCAAATATATCTACCTTCAAGCGTTCTTCGCATTCCAACGGCCCTTTTCAGGGCCAACCATCTCTTTCGAAAGTGAACTTCTATCAATGCACGATCAATGTAAACATCAGACGACACCCCACCCATAAATACACACTGTTCTATGAAATTCTTCTTTGTTGTTAAAGATTATGAAACATACGTTTGTTTCAATAGTTTTACATAGCTTCATCTTCTGTTCATTCTCAAGCGACAACATGTTCGCCTAAAAACACCGTAAGAATCGGTTCAAATATTCAGAATTCTATCTGATGATATTTCGTTATCATTTTCCTCACTTGACTCACATCCGCTTCTAGATAGATTTACGTCTCTCTCAACCTTTGTTTCAGATATGAAACACGAAAATAATAATATAAAGAAGTGATCAAAATTGTGCTTTGGAAAATGACTCTACTGCGAAGATGGGATTTGTTTTCGATTTATTCTGCCTTCAATGAACGAATATTAAAACGCCAGTGTAGTACAGGCGGAGGAATGTGATATTTTCTCCATTCAGCTGCTGATTCCTATTTCCAGTTCTCCTTGATAACATGCTCTCACATGGGAATTCTTTTTGAGAGCCTGGCCACCGCTTTCAGCCAGGCGGAGGAAAGGAAGCCCCTATACTAGCTTCAAATGCTGACGTCAATGTGCATGTGAATGTAACATACGTATGGCTTAATGGAGATAACTGTGCCCGCGCGTTTTAGCGATTTCGATGTGCCAGGCCTCACAGATCATTTAGTGACAGTAATTAAGGTACAGTTTCATTTACATATAAATTAGTTCTCATCCGACTTGTCAGATAGCGATGTTACATTTAAAGCGCTATTTAACCCGTCTCGACATGTAGAGCCCAACACGAAATAAATCCCACCACAATCAAAAATATACTGTAATAAGGGGGTCTGGCGTTTAACTAGTTCTCACTGTTGGACACACATTTGTGAAGAAACTAAATTAATTTCTTCAATTCTTGCACGAAATGCTGTGTTACATTGAGAATATACACAAGTTTTATGTCAACGGGATTGGGGACATTACTACTCCTGCCTCTTCCCTTCGAAACTTTAATGCTAGGGTACATGTCATATCCCCAAGGCCAGATAGAATGCTGACCGCCTACCATATTTGAACACAACATGCCATCGATGGTTTGGACACTGTAACCAAAGAAGAGTCTACCGTCCTGAACGGAAAGCCCCTCCAAGGTACCGTAACTATAGTGTATCTGTGGTACGATGCGGAACTGAGAAGAGTCTGCCGTCCTGAACGGAAAGCCACTCCTAGGTAACTATAGTGTATCTATGGTACGACGCGGAACTAGAGATCGAGCAATAAACTGTTTCTTCAATAACATCTCTCACCAATTGGATTTTACAAACGTCTGTGGAATAATGCCGCAGACATCTTGAAAAGTGAAAGGGGGATATTTACATTGGAACACCATTACAGGCAATAATTACCTGCGTGGAGACTAGATAATAAATCAGTAATCTCTTATGTTTTCATATTACCACGTAATCACCAAGCTCCATTCACTCTTCTGCCGTACCTTTGTGTACGAAGATGAGTGTGTAGTTTGCAGTACCGTCAACCTGTTGGTCATCGATCACAGAGCGTAGGTGGGGCGTAAAACGGATGACCCGTGTCCTCGTTTTACATTTCAGACTAGGTCAGTGCAATATGAAACCAGGGTACGGTAACTGGAAAGTGTCTGGACCACTAGCCAACCTGCATATTACATAACCCATCGACGTGTCCATTACATGTGACCAGACAGACCTGCACAGCAGACGTCACGTGACATTTACTATTGTATACCTCATACTTTCACACTTCCATTCGAAAGAAGACAAACCAAAGGACAACAATGCACGTCTGTGCGTTAAACCTCGTAAAACAAAAGACCTTTCAGAACATTTCGTATAAATAGCAAACTACACAGCTAACTGACAGAACCAAATTTGCCAGCGATATCAACACACCTATCTCAGCAAATTTCATCTTCGTTACTTCAGCATGCATTCCTTATTACCAGCCGAGGTTTCGTCTCTTTCCAGCGATGCTTCGCATTCGCACAATCGAGTTGTTAACTTTGAAAACTTACAGACCATTCGTCCCAAAAGAAGGATCAATGAAGCATCTGATGTCGACAGCCAGCCCAAGAAGAGGCGTGTCTTTGCAAACATCGCCACCAACGCCAAGCAAACATCAGCTAACGCTTGCACTGACGTCTCAGGAGATTCCGCAAAGTCTGAACATGTTCATACCGTCACCTCTGTACATGCAGCCAAACGGATTGGAAGGACGACCGGAACGCAAAAGAGAAATCTCAGACGACTAGCAAGGCTCAACTAGAGACCTTTAAGTCTCATTGAGAACTCAAAAATAATTCCGTACTCCTGTTATTCATCCAGCAAACATATCTACCTTCAAGCGTTCTTCGCATTCCAACGGCCCTTTTCAGGGCCAACCATCTCTTTCGAAAGAGAACTTCTATCAATGCACGATCAATGTAAACATCAGACGACACCCCACCCATAAATACACACTGTTCTATGAAATTCTTCTTTGTTGTTAAAGATTATGAAACATACGTTTGTTTCAATAGTTTTACATAGCTTCATCTTCTGTTCATTCTCAAGCGACAACATGTTCGCCTAAAAACACCGTAAGAATCGGTTCAAATATTCAGAATTCTATCTGATGATATTTCGTTATCATTTTCCTCACTTGACTCACATCCGCTTCTAGATAGATTTACGTCTCTCTCAACCTGGTGGCCTCAGATATAGGCGCAAAATAATAATATAAAGAAGTCTCGATCCGTTAACCCCGGAAGGTAATCTCTGCCGAAGATGGGATTTTGTTTTCGATTTGTTCTGCCTTCAATGAACGAATATTAAAACGCCAGTGGTACAGGCGGAGGGAATGTGATATTTTCTCCATTCAGCTGCGAGTCCTATTTCCAGTTACTCCTTGATAACATGCTCTCACATGGGGACTATTTTGAAGGCCT
>JAVTVY010034359.1:0-14492 GCA_036873755.1 Hanleya hanleyi
AATGCCAAGATTTTCGAGGTCAAAGCAGCCATTTTGAATTTACTCACTCCCAAACCTCAGTAGTTATTTCGGAAGATCCGACCATGGCGTGGACTATAGACTGACAATGCAAGCTCCAGCAGGTTCTTCTTCGATTATATTTTGTGAGTCTTACACCAAGTTGAGTTGTTAGTACAGAATGTAGGGTACAGGTGCAGCAAAGCACAAAACCTTGTATATAACTGGTAAAAACTGGATGTTTTCACTGAAGGCGAAACACATCCCTTTGCTCTTAATTGAAGAAAATGATGTTTGGTTAAACAGGCGTATTAAAACAGTCATAAGAAAATTTCCATTTGTGAGCTTCCGCGGAATAAATGAACGATTGGCGAACTACCAAGGAATAGAGTCATGGGTTCTTTGGATTGATATCAGAAAAGTGTGGATACTACTGGGGTGATCCAAGCACTAATCTGATTAAAAGTGGATCTAAAAACACTCTTCCCATATTAAATGTTGAGGATTAAATCTGGGGAGCGTTTTGTATAATCTTCTGTAAGTATAATCTTCTGTAGAAATGTATATGGAAACTGCACAGGAGATGCAATATAATATCAAAGATCCGAAGTTACAACTCCACGCGTTTAAGTCAGTTTAGTTTAACCCTACCCCCAAGTTGTTTTTTTGTCCCCCGCCGCAACGCGGCCGGGGACTTTAAAATGGTTCTTGCTTCTATGTGTCCGTGCATGCACGGACATGTCCGTGCAAATACTTCGTAAGCAATAACTTCTAAATGCTTTGTCGGATTCCTCCGAAATTTGGCATCTGCATTCTTTGCGACAAGACGTCTCTTGGTATTACGTTTCAGCAAGATCCGCCTGTAGGTGGCGCCACTGGGGTCTTGCTTCTATGTGTCTGTGCATGCACGGACATGTCCGTGCAAATACTTCGTAAGCAATAACTTCTAAATGCTTTGTCGGATTCCTCCGAAATTTGGCATCTGCATTCTTTGCGACAAGACGTCTCTTGGTATTACGTTTCAGCAAGATCCGCCTGTAGGTGGCGCCACTGGGGTCTTGCTTCTATGTGTTCGTGCATGCACGGACATGTCCGTGCAAATACTTCGTAAGCAATAACTTCTAAATGCTTTGTCGGATTCCTCCGAAATTTGGCATCTGCATTCTTTGCGACAAGACGTCTCTTGGTATTACGTTACAGCAAGATCCGCCTGTAGGTGGCGCCACTGGGTCTTGTTCCAATCTTTAGTGCATGTCCGTGCAAATACTTCGTAAGCGATAACTCCTAAATGCTTTGTCGGATTCCTCCGAAATTTGGCATCTGCATTCTTTGCGACAAGACGTCTGTTGGTATTACGTTTCAGCAAGATCCGCCTGTAGGTGGCGCCACTGGGTCTTGTTCCAATCTTTAGTGCATGTCCGTGGCTGTTCGTGCAAATGCTTCATAAGCGATAACTCCTAAATGCTTTGTCGGATTTCTCCGAAATTTGGCATCTGCATTCTTTGCGACAAGACGTCTGTTGGTATTACGTTTCAGCAAGATCCGCCTGTAGGTGGCGCCAATGGGTCTTGTTCCAATATTTAGTGCATGTCCGTGCAAATACTGCGTAAGCGATAACTCCTAAATGCTTTGTCGGATTCCTCCGAAATTTGGCATCTGCATTCTTTGCGACAAGACGTCGCTGGGATTACGTTTCAGCAAGATCCACCTGTAGGTGGCGCCACTGGGTCTTGTTCCAATCTTTAATGCATGTCGGTTCATGTTTGTTCAAATCCTTCGCGAGCGATAACTTTCGAACAATTTGTCGGATTTCTTCGAAATTTGGTAAATGCATTCCCTGCGACAAAACACTGTTGGTGATGCGTTTCAGCAAAATCCACCCGGACGTGGCGCCACTAGAGTTCATTCCATTATTCCATGCTGCAAGTGATAACTTAGAAACAATTTGTCGAATTTCTTTGAAATATCCTACATATGTACCTTTCTGGGTAACATGAGAAACGTTGCGGCTCATCGGATTCTTCTCAAATTTGGCATGCATTTACCATGCCAGGAGCTGTGGCTTGGGATTGCCTTTCACTCACAGGTGGCGCCACCTGGTGGCAACATCACAAATTCGTTTTCGGGTAATAACTTGAGAACTGACCATCGGATTCTTCTCAAATTTTGTATGAATGTACCGTGACATAAGATGTCGCTTGATAATGCATTTCACTGACTTGCGCCTAGAGGTGGCGTCACCTGGTGTCAAAATCTAAATTTGGTTTCTGGGCAATAACTTGAGGACCCTCATCGGATTCTTCTCAAATTTGGTATGCAGATGTCCCCACGATACCATGTTCCTTGGGATTGTATTTTTCCCGCTTCTGCCTACAGGTGGCGTCTCCTGGTGGAAAAATTTGTTTCCAGGCAATAATTTGGCAACTGCTCATCAGATTATTCTCAAATTTTGTATTCATATGTGACCCGCCCCAAATAACATGAACACCGGTGGGCATCTAGTACCGGCAATAACTTGACCCCTCTTCAGAGTCTCAAAGTTCATATGCCGATACCATGACATGAGATGTCATTTGGGATTGTGTTTTGCTTGCACCTACAGGTGGCGACTCCTTGTGGCAAAGTCTAAATTTGGTTTCTGGGCAATAGGTTGAGGATGCCTTCATATTCTTGTCAAATTTAGTTTGCAGATAATATGCCATGAGTTGTCTCTTGGGGTTGCATTTCGGTTACATAATTTTCATGCTACATGGTAAAGAAAATATATTACAGTAGGAATCAACATTCAATCAGCCATTCGGAGTTGATCTCAAAACCTGGGAAGGTGGAAAGACCCCTCTGCTTCTTACGCCTGTGAAGTAGCTGTTGCCATCCTCATGAATATCTTCTGAAACCGACAGCGCTTATAAATATTGCTGCCATTTTGGCGGGGGACCTAGCATCCTCTGGCTGCTTGTTTTTTTGCTTTTATCTCCGGAACTTCACTGTGACGTCATCATTGCGGCCATCTTGGCTTGTTTACATTTCCTAGTAGAGCTTGACCCAAAGATATAGTGTGGTAAGTTTCAGAACCGTAACCTCAGGGATAACAAAAATATTTGCGGGAGGATACTTTGAATCAGCGAACAAATATATAGTTCTATTCCGAAAAGTGATGTGATAACTTGATTTAACAGAGCAAATCAATAGGCTGGATGCATGGTGTTCCTGTCCACAGGAATGTAGTCCTGAAACTATTCCTTGTTTCCTAGGTTTCATAAATGGATCTCCTGAGAACGTCACGAGATGGTCTGGAAACAGGACGCTGACTAATATTCCTTTCCTCAGGCAGCCCACTTACAGGCACACATAGGCACAGTTGCCTGTCCTGTGGGATATTGAATGGTCGATGTCTTCGTATAATTTTTTTCACAAATTATGAAAATTAATAAATATATATAGATTTTTTTTTTAAATATTTTTTATAAGTGTACTTCTCTTTCATTTTTGGCTCATTAAAGTCATTCTCAGTAATGTCAAGGCGAGTTGCTACAGTTTTTAATTATCTACCACACCCTGTCCTCTATGACATAGAATAAAAGAGCTCTTTTATTCTATGCCATAGAAGACAGGGCATGGTAGATAATTAAAAACTGTAGCAACTCGGCTTGACCTTATAGGGAATGACTTTAATTGAGCCAAAGATGAAAGAGAAATAAGCTTAGAAAAAAAAATCGATTTAAAAAAAATGTACAGGCCAGACAACTGTGCACATAGGCCAACTCGAACAATTCAAAACACATGATAAAATATACATGTACATGTATCTGTGTTCAGTGGTTGACACAAGTGGACAAAATTTCACAAACAGCCCTCGGGCTTATTCGAATTAATCCTATAGCAAGCGATATCTACACTTTGTTTTCTGCTTAGCCTTAGCTGCCTTGGAGAGACCCTGTACAACTTTGGAATATACTCCATTGTCAGACAGACGTGGCTGTCTCTTGAATGTGGCAATTATATTGATTTATGGAAATAATGTTAAAAAAATACTTCCCAATATAATTTAGAAATCCAACACGGTGTACACTGTAACACAAACGTTATAATACTTTTGGACTGTATTTCAACAGTGTGTTTGTTTGTCTTCTGTGTACACTGTAACACAAACGCTATAATACTTTTGGACTGTATTTCAACAGTGTGTTTGTTTGTCTTCTGTGTACACTGTAACACAAACGTTATAATACTTTTGGACTGTATTTCAACAGTGTGTTTGTTTGTCTTCTGTGTACACTGTAACACAAACGTTATAATACTTTTGGACTGTATTTCAACAGTGTGTTTGTTTGTCTTCTGCTGACCGCACAAAGAATCTCCGTTTCTGTAATTATAATCGTTGGTGAACACTGTTCGTAAAAAGACGTATCATATCTGTACTCTCTAAACAACTTGAGTGAACTGTTCCACTCAAGTTTGAGTGAAATGTACCTGTTCACTCAAACTTGAGTTACTTTTCACTCAACTTGAGTTAAAACCACTCAAGTTCACTCAACTTGAGTGGGATGAATTTCCACTGTTATGCTTGGGTGAATGTCACTCAAGTTGAGTGCATTTAACTCAAATTGAGTGAAAAGTAACTCAAGTTGAGTGAAAATCTCACTCAAGTATTGAGTGAGATGAATTTCCACTCTTACTTGAGTGAAATTTCACTCAACTTTTTTTAGAGAGGATATCGGTATCTGTTCACCCCTCCCCCCGTAAATGTTTTGTTACTCCACCAGGTAGGGGGCTGAAATTTATCAGACTCCACCCTTGGGTTAAGCTGTAACAGAAAATGTAAAAACAAATCCAAGATTTCCGGCTTGATGACGCCAAAGTGACGTCATTATAAAAAACGCTTTTTCTGATCTATTTTCATGTCGGATTTTTTTATTTATCTGATTTCTTCATAATTATAACGGCCTGATTAATTAACAATTAATAAACGGCCTGATTAATTAATAATTAATGAACGGCCTGATTAATTAACAATTAATAAACGGCCTGATTAATTAATAATTAATAAACGGCCTGATTAATTAATAAACGGCCTGATTAATTAATAATAATCTGATATAAAACAAAATAGTTTTGCCTGCTTTTCCATGCTGAAAAGCAGGAATCTTGAAGAAATAGGACTAAAATATCACCTTTGTGGTTCCCCCACATGGGTGCCATTTTGAATTTACCCATGACCCACTGCTCGGGGTCATGCAAATAGGCTCAAAATGACTCAAATATTCACCTCATTTTGTATTTTCGGAGTAGAAAGTTGGGTAGGGGGCCAAGATGGCCACGTCCCCAAGCCTCCCCCACCAGATCAGAAAGGTTTAAACCATGGACATCAGAGTGAAAGATTTATAGGCATATATTCCTGATTCATACATTATGTAAGAATCACGAGACAGTGCATACAATAACCAAGTCTGGGGATACAATAGCCAAGTCTTGGGACAACAATATGTCTAGACATGCGCCTTTTCAACGACACAAAGACCCAGACAATAGTCCTAACATGAAGTATCGACCATATTCATCGGTGATCGTATGTGATCAGTACTTTGGGTACCGGTGCGAATCATTCACCGTATGAGTCAATAATACCCCAAGTTTCATATAGCTTTGTATGAGAAAGTAAACTAACCTGGATTTACTTGCAGCTGCTACATGTCATCTTGTTCTGCATGAATTAGTATCCAGTGATGAAGCAGCGAGCAAATATATAGTTCTTTTCTGGAAAGTGATCTGATAACTTGACTTCACAGAGGCAAATCAATAGGCTGAATACATGGTGTTCCTATCCCCGCAATTGTAGTTCTGTACAAAAGCCTCATATTCCTATAGGTTTAGTATGGATAAATGGGTCTCACGAGAACGGAACACCGTCACGAGGTGACCGCATTCATACAAAAACGGATGCATATCATATTAGAAACAGGACACGGAATAATATTCCCCAGGAAGCCCACTTACAACGTAATTTATCGTGGCCAGTTTTAAATTACAGTTTCATGCAAAGTGCCAACTTCTTCCCAGTGTTTGTTCTATCTGATTTAGTGTTAACTCTGTAGCACAGTCTTCATTAATTCGCCTCTCTTTTTCGATAAAAAAAAACGTTTATTTATCGGCGGAAAATTACCACGTTTGGCACTCGCAACTTCACACAATTAAGCTTGGCATTGACACAACAACTTGCGCATGTATGAAGTGACCATTTTTGGTAACGGTGTTAGAAGTTGACTTTGACTTAAAATAACGAGAATATAGCTTCATCTGAACGCCAATGTCTGAGAAAGATTTTTTCTTTTGCCTCTTTGAAAGAGTAAGAAAGGCGAAAATTGTGAAAATTTTGACCCTAAAATGTTCTCTGAAAATGCGTTAAAGTGTGTAAAATGAAGGGTGAAGTTTCAAATTTCAAGTTTCAAACCTCCACCCCCTTCGCGGGAGTGGGAAACCCACTGTCCGTCCCACCCGCGATTTGACCCTCCCTCATGCAAAGTTAAATTGCTTCTGCCGTATCTGGGTAAGAGTAATTCCGATAACCATATCACAGGTAAGTTAATAATTGTCTCCGAAATAACTGAAAATAAGTACTATAAAAATGCATATATTTCTATGGGAAAACTGCTATATCAACATATAATTTGCATATCAGATTCTTATATGTTCTATAATAAATTTACTCTACCCTGCTGGGAGTCCTGTAAACATTTGTACGTTGAGTCAAATGGGCTTTTACTTTCTTAGTTGTACACAATCTCTAACTTTAATTCCCTAGGCTGAAGCAGACACAGGACATAAGAAAACAAGCACGCTGACATCCAATCTCAGTAAATTCAGATATAATATCACTGAAAATTATATCTGAATTCAGCGCTATATGTATCACATGCTTGGTGAAACAATTTGAACTTCCACCCACAATTGCACACGGTAGCACGTGGACTAATATATCAAAATTATCGGGAAACAGTATCCAAATATGGCATCATTTCCAGACAGTGTGCGTGGTAAACTGTAAAGCTCAAAGAGTTTAATCCCGCCGAGAAGTCCGGATTTGTTAGGGGGTAGCAAATATGAAAAGATTGTGCCGTGCGGAGATGTTAATCTCCGTGAACTAAACGTCAAACTTTTTCAATGAGAAAGGCAGAAATTGTCGTGATTGTCTTAATACGAGATCTCGTAGAATATCGGCGAACACTTCCGAAGAAGTTTTCATAGCGTTACGTATTCCGCTGATTTACCATCTTGGTTTCTCCAGATTGGCTACCATCATTATTTTTCTTTTCCATCCAAACCTGGCAAATCACATTTTCTTGAAGTTTTCAGGGTGAAGTATCAGCCTGGAAAAATTACGAAGATCAGTTTCATATAAATGAATATATACTTCATGGCAATGTGCTCCATGGCCTATTTTAGTATTTTGGAGGCATGTATAGGAAAGATTTTCTCTTGTATATTTTGAAAAAATATATTTCGAAGTTTGAGTATTTGAAAGAACCAGGTTTTTTTTGTTTGAGGTGTCACATATTTATTACACGGATACAAAGGTCCTATAAATGTCTCCAATATAACAAAATATGCAAAAAGGAGCACTTTTTGATGGATCGTAAATTCATTTTTTTTATCAACTTAATTTTTTCCGGGCTGAAATTTCGTTATGTATACTCCAAGAAAAATATGATTTTGCAAGTTTTGGATTGAAAAATATTGTCAGCTTTATTTTACACGCAAAGAAGTTTTCCAATCTCCAGGAAACCTTATATCTTTTGATTGATGTAATACAAACATATCCTTTGAGTGATGTAATATAAATACATCTATAACTCAACTCGTGTGTCATCAGTGATGGACAATTACCAATTTACGACTCTAGAAATTATAATGTTGGTTGCTCAGATCTAGCTTTTTAAATTTGCATTGAATCTTTAAATGCAGCGTAGAACTGTTTGGCTTACTTGTTTGTCATGTAAACAAAGTAGCCTTCTTAACCCGATTTTGTTGTCCGTGGCTCAAACATTAAACAGGGTGAACCATGACGGTGAGGGTTGAAATGTGTCGAATCTCCCGAGACGACGAGGCCGGGCAGGAAAGCAAATATAACTATAGGAAAAGATTAAGCAAGAATCACTCAATACTTGAAGTTCACATTAATAATATCTGTGTAACTTTCCAGAGAAAGTCAACCAAATCTCCCGAGACTCGAATCTACCCCACGTGAGCTTCAATATGACACTTCACACAGGCCTTATATCCTTTGGCCAGTCAAATTGCCAAATGCGAAACCGCACACACCTCTATGACCGTATACGGTAGTACACACACACACAGCTCTATGACCGTATACGGCAGTACACACACACACCTCTATGACCGTATACGGCAGTACACACACACACCTCTATGACCGTATACGGCAGTACACACACACACCTCTATGACCGTATACGGCAGTACACACACACACCTCTGACCGTATACGGCAGTACACACACACACCTCTATGACCGTATACGGCAGTACACACACACACACCTCTATGACCGTATACGGCAGTACACACACAGCTCTATGACCGTATGCGGCAGTACACACCCACACAGCTCTATGACCGTATACGGCAGTACACACACACCTCTATGACCGTATACGGCCGTACACACCCACACAGCTCTATGACCGCATACGGCAGTACACACACAGCTCTATGACCGTATACGGCCGTACACACACACACCTCTATGACCGTATACGGCAGTACACACACACTCCTCTATGACCGTATACGGCAGTACACACACACAGCTCTATGACCGTATACGGCAGTACACACACACACCTCTATGACCGTATACGGTAGTACACACCCACACAGCTCTATGACCGTATACGACAGTACACACACACACCTCTATGACCGTATACGGTAGTACACACACACACACACACCTCTATGACCGTATACGGCAGTACGCACACACACCTCTATGACCGTGTACGGTAGTACACACACACACAGATACACGCATAAGCCGTAATATGAGGTCCGACACATTTTACCGGAATTGGGGACATCGAAACCAGGGACCTTTTCAAGCAATCCGAGCACATGACATAAGTGCTGTGCCTTCTAAGTTACATTCCCACACCGTTTTGCTATTGTGTATCTACAACGAAATAGGTAAAATGAATAATGATATTTCACCGGAATCCGTGAGCCACCAGATGTGTGACTTTCCGTGACATGTGTGACTTTTCTAGGTCCATGTTGTGTGACATTCAGAGACAGAAGTCATGTGTGACAAAATGGGGACCCAAGCCGTGTGACATTTTGAGACATAACTCAAGTGTCACTTTCGGAGGCATAATTATTTGACTCTCCGAAACATGCTATATATTTCAAAGAAAAACAACGCAGCCTAAGATTTATTGGACTAATTGTAGGCATTAAAGCAGATGAATGTGGCTGACAATACTGAGAATGAATGCGTATAAGATGCATACAACGGCCGACTTGCACATTATTAAGGAAACAAGGAAGGGCCTCTGTGCATTGACTCGTAACTTCAGCTAAACAGTTACTGGTACGCATAATTTCACTTTGCCCTATCTTTGAACCCAGGAGAATATTTTGAAGTGGTGATAGCTGGCATACTTCCATGTAATATTCACTAAATTATGCATTATTCTTAGCACAATGACACTTTCTTTAGTGGAAAAATATAGTACATAAGTATAACTTTCTGTCAACTAACACCAGTTTAATATATCCTCATGGTTTAAAAGATAGGGCAAAGCGAAATTATACGAACCAGTAGTTGATCAGCAGAAGGGTCTTCTTTGTTCTCTCAATTATGTGCAAAGGGCAAATAGGGCACATTCAGGGCTGCGGAATGTGACCAAATAAATGTTTGTTCTGCCATATATACAAACTACTTCGTAGGGGCTATACTCGAATTATTAGCATATAACGGTACAAAAAATGCTTCGAGGGGCTATATTCCATATAATCCAAGAGCTAGGGCACTTTTAATTGTACGTCGGAGGCCAAAAGGTTTGAGCATGTTTTTTTGACCAGAATTTCGTGCGGAGTCTGAAAAATCAAACATTTATAAACAATGTTTCTATTTGTTACCAAATCAAACCTGTTTCAATTCATGCCTAATAATCTCCGTCAGGAAGATGATACAACGTAGAAAACGGAAGTTAAAACTAAAAGTTAGCTCCCCTAGCGGAGAGTTGTCCGCCCCTAGGAGAGCTCTCCCATCTATCCCAGCGGCATTACTATAAAGGCTCTGCTCAAACCATACTCGTCCTCTATTCTCATTGTAATTACCGAGACCTGTAGTGTTTAAGGCCGGCATGAGGGGACGGAGGGAGGGTCAATCAAATTGAAACAGGTTTGATTTGGTAACAAACAGAAACATTGTTTATAAATGTTTGATATTTGATTCCCAAATCTTAAACCTGTTTCAATTCATGCCACAGCACCAACATATGGAGGCGGGAATCTCGGCCTCGTGGTAACTCCCATAGCAGACTAGTAATCGCTGGAACGACACAGACATGGGTATAAATCTGAGACATTATTACTCATCAAGTTAACCCTGGTCACAGACGCATAGGGTAATTGAAGGGATTGATACAGTTTTACTTATCTGAGTGTCTCCATCCATGTAACTGTGCTCGTGGTGTGATACACATTTCCACCAAGTTGTAGGATACCCGGGCACCATAGGCAACAAGAAGGTCCTCTTGGTAGACTCTGTATGACTAGGGGGGAACACAGCCACAGCCATTGCATACAGGGAGATCCTTGGTCCAACCGTAAGTAAGGGGAGGGCGTACGCTACCCGAATCTTGGAAGGTACCAAGTCCACACCACTCTCAGTCCGCAAGCCTCTTGAGGACAACTCACCATACTTGGAGTGATGAAGGATGCGTTGGAATTGACCGTGCTTGCTCTCTGGGTGATGCTGCGCAATTGTCAACTCTCTGTACTTTCATCACTACTGTTGACCCTAGGCCTGGAGCAGGTGTCTTGTGAGTTGAGGCACAGGTGACCCAGCTGAGACATCTAGAAGGAAGTCAGTTTCTGAAGAACAGAAGCAAATTTTCAGTTAGGAGTAAACCCTATCCTGGTGTCAGGCCTTCATTGGTGATTATAGAATCCACGGCCGGTCAACTGACTTATTTCTACCTTCTGAGATGCCTTTTATCATATAATATATGTAATAATAATAATATGACTGAGATGAGATGAGATGATACAGCAAGATGGCTGTCTTGCCGTGATGGTGACAATTTTGCCGCCCCCCCCCCTCTTTTTCTGAAATTACTCACAACGTGCTGGGTAGCCACCAGTGGCCCAAGCGTGGTCACACTATTGATTGCAGTGTCATATCTTTCAGACAGAAATTAGTGAACGTGGAGTTAATTGTTCAGGCACAAGACAGGACAATGTCATGGAGGGGCCAGTTCTTCCATAAAGGCCATGACGCAGCGATGGCACGAATCACATTAGAAGAAGCAGAAGACAGTAGAGGGGGCGTCAATGGTATATCTACCTTCTGCCAATTGATAAGACTATTTTATGGTCTTCTTCAACTACGCGGCTTTTTTAAAAGTCAAGCCTTGCTGACAGGCGAAGGGACATAATAACCGTAGCCGAAAGCCGCGAACGGAATCGGTGCGAGTAAGATAGTGGCGGATGGCTCGAACAGGACCTAGCAGAAGATCGTCCTCGAGGCCATGTACAAAGTCTGACAACGCAGGAATGGAGTACGAACGTTGAGCGCACGGACCTGAACGAACAGACTCATTTTGGCGATAAATTCAGGAATGGGCCGAAAAGGAATGCAAGACCAATCCGCTGTCCAGGTCATAGAAGATCTTTCAAGAGCATGAAGTTGAGACACTCTCGACGCCAAAGCAAACGCCGCCACAAAGGCCGTCTTATAAGACACAGCTTTTATAGATGCGGACTCTAAGGGTTCAAAAGGTGGTATAATCAGAGCACACAGAACCACACCGATATCCCATTTCGGTAACATTTGGCGAGTACAACGCGACTGTAATGCGAAGGCGCGAATAAGCGCAGAGATATTATCGTTAAGGCTAATGTTGGTACCAAAGGTAAGACGTAACACCCTAGCCAGAGCAGATCGATAGCCTTCCATGGTGCTAAGGCACCGTTTCCAATTATCGTTCGCGAATGAATCGTTTATTTCGTCAAATTTTCACGAAGTCGCGATTTTCCAAGGCGCGAGGGAATGGGTTTTTTTCTTCAAAATAAACGATTCATTCGCGATCGCTGTTCGAATGGTTTTTTTTCTGTTGGCAATCGTTTTTCAATCGAGAAAATTCTCGCGAATAAAAAGCGATATCGCGATTCAATCGCTTTTTAATCGAGAAAATATAAACGATTGAAAAAAAAAACGATTGAGGATTATAGCCGAAAGTAGTACGCCAGTGGTTCAGACTGACTGACACGCATACACGTTCGAGCTTCTAACACTTCAGTCAGACTATATAAAGTTCGATCATTTTTTCTTCTTCCTTTTCCATTCTTTGCCTAGTGTAAAACTATAACGTGTTTCTGTACAGTTGGCGGTTATATAGATACGATGGGGATATTGAAAGAAATTGAAAAAAATATCTATATATATACATAGGAATAATGGTTATGCATATAATTATAACTTCATATTTACATATATTTTGTACGGGACACAGGCCCGGATATGGTCAGATTGGGTCATTTGCACTTGCAATTTCGTCTATTATTTTGGGTATTTCTGTGTTTTAAAGCTGGTATTATTCCAGATTTCTTGTGTAGTATTTTTCGTGAACGTTTTTGGCATCTGTGCGGGCTGAAATTTTGAGTTGATTCATCAGATTTTCGCTGTACGCGTGGTTTTTTGTCCTACGATCACCATTTCCTTGTGTAGATAGATGGCGCTGTATTGAATATAACATTGTCATACGGGGCTTTTGAGTCTTCGCAAGCACTTAATTATTAATATATAGCGCGGGCTATTTGTAAAAATTTTCACAACTGGTTAATCCAGTAAGAGATGAAATTATATAATATTCAGTTGGTTTTTGGCTTGAGCTTCCCTTTGGAATCATTCATAGTTCATTTATCAAAATATAAAATTAAAATAAAAAGTATTGTACATATGCGAATCCAACCGTTATATGCGATTCAATCAAAAAGATATGTATTTGATATAAATATGAAATCACTGCCGCGAATATTCTTATAATAAATAAAATTAACTTGATGGTGATTTTTTGAACTTATTCACATCTCAATAGTTTAAAAACTGTACCAAAACATGAATGGATACCCTTTCCTAATGTATGTTTTACTATAACAAAATATACATATTTAATTACACTATTTTTCACCTTAATTAACCTAGAAATTCTCGGCTGGAGGGCTAAGCTGTTCTGGGTTATCGCCATGCGCCCATTCACACCTCTATCAAGCCTGTGCCGTAATCATTCTGATAATGCAATCAACGAACTCAAATCCACTTATGACCTGTACCCGGTATTTACAAAACAAGATATTGTGACTATCATCCTGTATCATTAATACATTGTCGACTCACACGATTATTGAATAAACATGTAATTTTGTCATTTACGCTTCGCCAGAGTAAATCTGAGCGCGAACGTCACAGGAAGCATGGTACAGGAATATGAAAAGATATTTCCAGCATACGCCCTACTTCGGCTTGTAGGAGACTATAGATCGTGAATCATATATATTATTCGGTTATCTTACGCATTTATACAGTATAGTATAGTAATATAGGTTTTTCCATCGACAAATCCGCAATCAACATTACATGTAGTTCCCAGTTCGCGGATAGAGCGGCGTACGACGGCAACACGGCCTATGTGTCAAATATCACTCCGCCTCACGATCCTCTCGCGCCTTGAAAAAAACGATTCTCTCGCGATTGAAGATTCGCGATCAAGAACGGATCGCGCATGGGTAAACGATTCAAAAACGATATCGCGAGAGAATGTTTTTTTCCAGAAAAGGTTCAATCGTTTTTTCTCATTTTTTTTCTCGATATCCTCGCGACCGATTCGCGATTGATCGTTTTTCAATCGAGAAAATTGAAGAAAAATCGCGACTGAAGAAAAAACGATTAATGGAAACGACCCCTTAGTTTGTTCACATCTGTGGACATTGGGACGTGATTACTTGAACTACAGATAGTCTAGATGAAGTTAAAATGAGACTTTGGTCATCAGTCAAATATATTTGTCTTTTTAACTCTACAAATGATTGATAACAGCATCATTCCAGAAAATATTCTCCAAGGACACCATAAAAAAGGCCGTCAACAGTACATTAATTATATAGCATATGGTCCCAGTGTCCACAATAGTGGACACATACTGTTCAAGTTTCGCTGTATCTATACTTATTAAAGAAACTGACCAACACTTCA
>JAVTVY010034360.1:0-14167 GCA_036873755.1 Hanleya hanleyi
ACACCCATATATGGTAATATGAGCTTTTTGTTGAAGCAAAAAATGGTCGATTTCTGAACCCGATTCCACCACATTCAAATATGATCTGAAGACGCTTTTTTTTCTCCATGCCGTGGAACCAAGTCTTGCCTATTCCCCGTTTGAATTGCAAAGAAAAGCAAACAATTTTCAGCCCACAGCACGTGATGTGGTCACCTCTATGACACCCCATATATGGCAATATGAGCTTTTTGTTGAAGCAAAAAATGGTCGATTTCTGAACCCGATTCCACCACATTCAAATATGATCTGAAAACGCTTTTTTTTCTCCATGCCGTGGAACCAAGTCTTGTCTATTCCCCGTTTGAATTGCAAAGAAAAGCAAACAATTTTCACCCCAAAGCACGTGGTAAGGTCTCTTCTATAACACCCATATACTGCAATATGAGCTTTTTGTTGAAACAAAAAATGGTCGATTTCTGAACCCGATTCCACCACATTCAAATATGATCTGGAGACGCTTTTTTTCTCCATGCCGTAGAACCAAGTCTTGTCTATCCCCGTTTGAATTGCAAAGAAAAGCAAACAATTTGCAGCCCACAGCACGTGGTATGGTCTCTTCTATAACACCCATATATGGCAATATGAGCTTTTTGTGGAAAAAAAAATGGTCGATTTCTGAACCCGATTCCACCACATTCAAATATGATCTGGAGACGCTTTTTTTCTCCATGCCGTAGAACCAAGTTTTGTCTATTCCCCGTTTGAATTGCAAAGAAAAGCAAACAATTTTCAGCCCACAGCACGTGCTATGGTCTCTTCTATAACACACATATATGGCAATATGAGCTTTTTGTTGAAACAAAAAATGGTCGATTTCTGAACCCGATTCCACCACATTCAAATATGATCTGGAGACGCTTTTTTTCTCCATGCCGTAGAACCAAGTCTTGTCTATTTCCCGTTTGAATTGCAAAGAAAAGCAAACAATTTGCAGCCCACAGCACGTGGCATGGTCTCTTCTATAACACCTATATATGGCAATATCAGCTTTTTGTTGAAGCAAAAAATGGTCGATTTCTGAACCCGATTCCACCACATTCAAATATGATCTGGAGACACTTTTTTTTCTCCATGCCGTGGAACCAAGTCTTGTCTATCCCCGTTTGAATTGCAAAGAAAAGCAAACAATTTTCAGCCCACAGCACGTGATGTGGTCACCTCTATGACACCCCATATATGGCAATATGAGCTTTTTGTTGAAGCAAAAAATGGTCGATTTCTGAACCCGATTCCACCACATTCAAATATGATCTGGAGACTCTTTTTTTTCTCCATGCCGTAGAACCAAGTCATGTCTATTCCCCGTTTGAATTGCAAAGCAAAGCAAACAATTTTCAGCCCACAGCACGTGGTATGGTCACTTCTATGACACCCATATATGGCAATATGAGCTTTTTGTTGAAACAAAAAATGGTCGATTTCTGAACCCGATTCCACCACATTCAAATATGATCTGGAGACGCTTTTTTTTCTCCATGCCGTAGAACCAAGTCTTGTCTATTCCCCGTTTGAATTGCAAAGAAAAGCAAACAATTTGCAGCCCACAGCACGTGGTATGGTCTCTTCTATAACACCCATATATGGCAATATGAGCTTTTTGTTGAAACAAAAAATGGCCGATTTCTGAACCCGATTCCACCACATACAAATATGATCTGGAGACGCTTTTTTTTCTCCATGCCGTAGAACCAAGTCTTGTCTATTCCCCGTTTGAATTGCAAAAGAAAAGCAAACAACTTTCAGCCCACAGCACGGCACATGGTCATGTCTATAACACCCATATATGCATGGCAATATGAGCTTTTTGTTGAAGCAAAAATGGTCGATTTCTGAACCCGATTCCACCACATTGAAATATGATCTGGAGACGCTTTTTTTTCCATGCCGTAGAACCAAGTCTTGTCTATTCCCCGTTTGAATTGCAAAGAAAAGCAAACAATTTTCGGCCCACAGCACGTGATATGGTCACCTCTATGACACCCCATATATGGCAATATGAGCTTTTTGTTGAAGCAAAAAATGGTCGATTTCTGAACCCGATTCCACCACATTCAAATATGATCTGGAGACGCTTTTTTTCTCCATGCCGTGGAACCAAGTCTTGCCTATTCCCCGTTTGAATTGCAAAGAAAAGCAAACAATTTTCAGCCCACAGCACGTGATATGGTCGCTTCTATACCACCCATATATGGCAATATGAGCTTTTTGTTGAAACAAAAAATGGTCGATTTCTGAACCCGATTCCACCACATACAAATATGATCTGGAGACGCTTTCTTTCTCCATGCCGTAGAACCAAGTCTTGTCTATTCCCCGTTTGAATTGCAAAGAAAAGCAAACAATTTTCAGCCCACAGCACGTGGTATGGTCACTTCTATGACACCAATATATGGCAATATGAGCTTTTTGTTGAAACAAAAATTGGTCGATTTCTGAACCCGATTCCACCACATTCAAATATGATCTGGAGACGCTTTTTTTTTCTCCATGCCGTAGAACCAAGTCTTGTCTATTCCCCGTTTGAATTGCGAAGGAAAGCAAACAATTTTCAGCCCACAGCACGTGATATGGTCATATCTATAACACCAATAAATGCATGGCAATATGAGCTTTTTGTTGAAGCAAAAAATGGTAGATTTCTGAACCCGATTCCCCCACATTCAAATATGATCTGGAGACGCTTTTTTTTCTCCATGCCGTGGAACCAAGTCTTGTCTATTCCCCGTTTGAATTGCAAAGAAAAGCAAACAATTTTCAGCCCACAGCACGTGATATGGTCACTTCAATGACACCCATATATGGCAATATCAGCTTTTTGTTGAAACAAAAAATGGTCGATTTCTGAACCCGATTCCACCACATTCAAATATGATCTGGAGACGCTCCCGTTTGAATTGCAAAGAAAAGCAAACAATTTTCAGGCCACAGCACGTGGTATGGTCTCTTCTATAACACCCATATATGGCAATATGAGCTTTTTGTTGAAACAAAAAATGGTCGATTTCTGAACTCGATACCTCCACATTCAAATATAATCTGGAGACGCTTTTTTTCTCCATGCCGTAGAACCAAGTCTTGTCTATTCTCCGTTTGAATTGCAAAGAAAAGCAAACAATTTACAGCCCACAGCACGTGCTATGGTCTCTTCTATAACACACATATATGGCAATATGAGCTTTTTGTTGAAACAAAAAATGGTCGATTTCTGAACCCGATTCCACCACATTGAAATATGATCTGGAGACGCTTTTTTCTCCAAGCCGTAGAACCAAGTCTTGTCTATTCCCCGTTTGAATTGCAAAGAAAAGCAAACAACTTTCAGCCCACAGCACGGCACATGGTCATGTCTATAACACCCATATATGCATGGCAATATGAGCTTTTTGTTGAAGCAAAAATGGTCGATTTCTCAACCTGATTCCACCACATTGAAATATGATCTGGAGACGCTTTTTTCTCCATGCCGTAGAACCAAGTCTTGTCTATTCCCCGTTTGAATTGCAAAGAAAAGCAAACAACCTTCAGCCCACAACACGGCACATGGTCATGTCTATAACACCCATATATGCATGGCAATATGAGCTTTTTGTTGAAGCAAAAATGGTCGATTTCTGAACCTGATTCCACCACATTGAAATATGATCTGGAGACGCTTTTTTCTCCATGCCGTAGAACCAAGTCTTGTCTATTCCCCGTTTGAATTGCAAAGAAAAGCAAACAACTTTCAGCCCACAGCACGGCACATGGTCATGTCTATAACACCCATATATGCATGGCAATATGAGCTTTTTGTTGAAGCAAAAATGGTCGATTTCTGAACCCGATTCCACCACATTGAAATGTGATCTGGAGACGCTTTTTTTTCCATGCCGTAGAACCAAGTCTTGTCTATTCCCCGTTAGAATTGCAAAGAAAAGCAAACAACTTTCAGCCCACAGCACGGCACATGGTCATGTCTATAACACCCATATATGCATGGCAATATGAGCTTTTTGTTGAAGCAAAAATGGTCGATTTCTGAACCCGATTCCACCACATTGAAATATGATCTGGAGACGCTTTTTTCTCCATGCCGTAGAACCAAGTCTTGTCTATTCCCCGTTTGAATTGCAAAGAAAAGCAAACAACTTTCAGCCCACAGCACGGCACATGGTCATGTCTATAACACCCATATATGCATGGCAATATGAGCTTTTTGTTGAAGCAAAAATGGTCGATTTCTGAACCCGATTCCACCACATTGAAATATGATCTGGAGACGCTTTTTTCTCCATGCCGTAGAACCAAGTCTTGTCTATTCCCCGTTTGAATTGCAAAGAAAAGCAAACAACTTTCAGCCCACAGCACGGCACATGGTCATGTCTATAACACCCATATATGCATGGCAATATGAGCTTTTTGTTGAAGCAAAAATGGTCGATTTCTGAACCCGATTCCACCACATTGAAATATGATCTGGAGACGCTTTTTTCTCCATGCCGTAGAACCAAGTCTTGTCTATTCCCCGTTTGAATTGCAAAGAAAAGCAAACAACTTTCAGCCCACAGCACGGCACATGGTCATGTCTATAACACCCATATATGCATGGCAATATGAGCTTTTTGTTGAAGCAAAAATGGTCGATTTCTGAACCCGATTCCACCACATTGAAATATGATCTGGAGACGCTTTTTTCTCCATGCCGTAGAACCAAGTCTTGTCTATTCCCCGTTTGAATTGCAAAGAAAAGCAAACAACTTTCAGCCCACAGCACGGCACATGGTCATGTCTATAACACCCATATATGCATGGCAATATGAGCTTTTTGTTGAAGCAAAAATGGTCGATTTCTGAACCCGATTCCACCACATTGAAATATGATCTGGAGACGCTTTTTTCTCCATGCCGTAGAACCAAGTCTTGTCTATTCCCCGTTTGAATTGCAAAGAAAAGCAAACAACTTTCAGCCCACAGCACGGCACATGGTCATGTCTATAACACCCATATATGCATGGCAATATGAGCTTTATGTTGAAGCAAAAATGGTCGATTTCTGAACCCGATTCCACCACATTGAAATATGATCTGGAGACGCTTTTTTCTCCATGCCGTAGAACCAAGTCTTGTCTATTCCCCGTTTGAATTGCAAAGAAAAGCAAACAACTTTCAGCCCACAGCACGGCACATGGTCATGTCTATAACACCCATATATGCATGGCAATATGAGCTTTTTGTTGAAGCAAAAATGGTCGATTTCTGAACCCGATTCCACCACATTGAAATATGATCTGGAGACGCTTTTTTCTCCATGCCGTAGAACCAAGTCTTGTCTATTCCCCGTTTGAATTGCAAAGAAAAGCAAACAACTTTCAGCCCACAGCACGGCACATGGTCATGTCTATAACACCCATATATGCATGGCAATATGAGCTTTTTGTTGAAGCAAAAATGGTCGATTTCTGAACCCGATTCCACCACATTGAAATATGATCTGGAGACGCTTTTTTCTCCATGCCGTAGAACCAAGTCTTGTCTATTCCCCGTTTGAATTGCAAAGAAAAGCAAACAACTTTCAGCCCACAGCACGGCACATGGTCATGTCTATAACACCCATATATGCATGGCAATATGAGCTTTTTGTTGAAGCAAAAATGGTCGATTTCTGAACCCGATTCCACCACATTGAAATATGATCTGGAGACGCTTTTTTCTCCATGCCGTAGAACCAAGTCTTGTCTATTCCCCGTTTGAATTGCAAAGAAAAGCAAACAACTTTCAGCCCACAGCACGGCACATGGTCATGTCTATAACACCCATATATGCATGGCAATATGAGCTTTTTGTTGAAGCAAAAATGGTCGATTTCTGAACCCGATTCCACCACATTGAAATATGATCTGGAGACGCTTTTTTCTCCATGCCGTAGAACCAAGTCTTGTCTATTCCCCGTTAGAATTGCAGAGGAAAGCAAACAACTTTCAGCCCACAGCACGGCACATGGTCATGTCTATAACACCCATATATGCATGGCAATATGAGCTTTTTGTTGAAGAAAAAATGGTCGATTTCTGAACCCGATTCCACCACATTGAAATATGATCTGGAGACGCTTTTTTCTCCATGCCGTAGAACCAAGTCTTGTCTATTCCCCGTTTGAATTGCAAAGAAAAGCAAACAACTTTCAGCCCACAGCACGGCACATGGTCATGTCTATAACACCCATATATGCATGGCAATATGAGCTTTTTGTTGAAGCAAAAATGGTCGATTTCTGAACCCGATTCCACCACATTGAAATATGATCTGGAGACGCTTTTTTCTCCATGCCGTAGAACCAAGTCTTGTCTATTCCCCGTTTGAATTGCAAAGAAAAGCAAACAACTTTCAGCCCACAGCACGGCACATGGTCATGTCTATAACACCCATATATGCATGGCAATATGAGCTTTTTGTTGAAGCAAAAATGGTCGATTTCTGAACCCGATTCCACCACATTGAAATATGATCTGGAGACGCTTTTTTCTCCATGCCGTAGAACCAAGTCTTGTCTATTCCCCGTTTGAATTGCAAAGAAAAGCAAACAACTTTCAGCCCACAGCACGGCACATGGTCATGTCTATAACACCCATATATGCATGGCAATATGAGCTTTTTGTTGAAGCAAAAATGGTCGATTTCTGAACCCGATTCCACCACATTGAAATATGATCTGGAGACGCTTTTTTCTCCATGCCGTAGAACCAAGTCTTGTCTATTCCCCGTTTGAATTGCAAAGAAAAGCAAACAACTTTCAGCCCACAGCGCGGCACATGGTCATGTCTATAACACCCATATATGCATGGCAATATGAGCTTTTTGTTGAAGCAAAAATGGTCGATTTCTGAACCCGATTCCACCACATTGAAATATGATCTGGAGACGCTTTTTTCTCCATGCCGTAGAACCAAGTCTTGTCTATTCCCCGTTTGAATTGCAAAGAAAAGCAAACAACTTTCAGCCCACAGCACGGCACATGGTCATGTCTATAACACCCATATATGCATGGCAATATGAGCTTTTTGTTGAAGCAAAAATGGTCGATTTCTGAACCCGATTCCACCACATTGAAATATGATCTGGAGACGCTTTTTTCTCCATGCCGTAGAACCAAGTCTTGTCTATTCCCCGTTTGAATTGCAAAGAAAAGCAAACAACTTTCAGCCCACAGCACGGCACATGGTCATGTCTATAACACCCATATATGCATGGCAATATGAGCTTTTTGTTGAAGCAAAAATGGTCGATTTCTGAACCCGATTCCACCACATTGAAATAATGAGACGAGCATCAATTTACTGGGTTTGTATTTGCATTTTTTTTTTTTAAATATTATTACAAGACGTTGTTGTTCTATAGAATATCTCTCTTGTGTGTTCTCTAATTGTGGTTCTGACATTTGTAGTTCATTTCAGATAATTTTCAGTGATAACGAATATTCCGAGGATATCTGCAGTCTCTCTGCAGAATTTACTTGCATGTTGTTGTTGTAATGAGATACTTCGTTTGTGCCACATGGCCATGGTTTTTGAGCTGTAGATCGTTAATTAATGAAGTTACACTGATGTATTCACATAACGAAGCTAGAAGAAAGTACTACCTTTGTAATTCATGGCATGACAAACTGTGGTTTGATGTATTCCAGTAGTTATTGATGATAAAAGATGCATAATTTATTCTTCTCTGTACGGAGGCAGCCATGTTGTTTTGATAGTGATACTCTCTGAACCAAACGTTCGTATTTTATTTCAGATAAAAGTTGACGTATATCTTGGGTAAATTGTATCACTGTGTAAACTATATTTAATATCTGTCACAAATATATGGTAATTGCGCAGATTCTCCAAGTAGTTTTAACAACAGTATGCTTTTGGTATTTTCGACATTTTGGGTTAGAGGCTAGTAGCTGGAGTGTATAAAAGAGTGAACTCTGAGAATTTCTGGGACTTGCTCTGGTGAGCCAGACAAGCCCACACCTCCTGAACAGAGGGTTCCTGGGACCTGACAGACATCTGAGGATTGCTGAATATGGGAAGGAGCTACAGATGCCGATGAGGATAATGGTTCAGTGTCTTGACTTCATTTTTCTGCTTTGACTCTCTGAAATACTTGGAACACTGTAGAGTGTACTCCAAGAAATCATGGGGTCATGGTCAAACTGAAGTAAATAAGACTTCTACCCATTATCTTTTGCTCACCCAAGATATCATAGACATCCAAGAAAACATGGACATCCAAGAAAACATGGACACCCAAGAAAACATGGACATCCAAGAAAACATAGATTGTTGAAACAGTAGTGGGATGAACACCCCATGCAAACGCATCGGATTACAGCACCCCATGCAATCACATCGGATTACAGTACCCCATGCAATCGCATCGGAGTACAGTACCCCATGATATCACATGGGATTACAGTACCCGATGCAATCACATCGGAATACAGTATTCAACTGCAGCCACTCTTCACCTAACAGTCGTGTGCATGAACACCCCATGCAATCACATCGGGTTACAGTACCCCATGCAACCACATCGGATTACAGTACCCCATGAAATCACATCGGAATACAGTATTCAACTGCAGCCACTCTTCGCCTAACAGTAGTGCATGAACACCCCATGCAATGGCATCGGGTTACAGTATTTGACTGCAGTCACCCTTCATTTAACAGTAGTGTGCATGAACACCCCATGAAATCACATCGGGTTACAGTATTCAACGACAGCTGCTTGTAATGGATGCAAGTGGAACTCATTGGAATGATTGTATGTTACAACAGTATTCGACTACAGCCATCCCGTTTAGTTTTATGCACTCCAGCAAGTCTCCACCCCATGAAAGCATAGTAATTCCGCTCATTGGTCATAATTAGATTATGCAAAGCAAATCTGAACTGAAGGACATGTTACTATATGAATAAAAGAAGAGTTTATTTATCCTGAGAAATCAGTCTTGAGTTCTTGTTTCTTATTGTGTTGCCTCCCGGTCTCCAATGTTACAGGTTCAACATATAACAGCATTGGGGGTGTTATTTAGCTAAGTTGATAATCCGTTCAACTATCCTAAGTTTTCATATGTTGACTGCTGAAGTATATCTGCTGTAATTGGACTTCACTGAAGCTTAGCGACAGCTTTATCGCTACATTATTTTGGCGCCCGATGGGGGACCTGTTATTTCATAACGGGTCCAGTGATCCGAACCAAGTGAAGTCCTGCATGGTGAAAATGGTGAAGATATCCAGTTTACATGCCAGAGTCTTATATTTAGATGGAAGCTATGGAGACGGGACGGAGACCACTACAGAGGGGTAGACAGAGGAGATCTGATAGATTATTGGCTGATAATCTTAATACAACAAGTGAAGCAGAAACACCAGAGAGTACTGATGAAATTCAAGAGGATATGGCTTTGGGAACTCCAGCATCAAGCAAGGCACAGTCATCTGTAATTAATGTTCTTTCAGGTCCACAGAGAATGGTATCCCCAAAGAATTGCATAACTGGAATTGATTTGGATTATTTTTCAGGAATTCCCTCGGCCCCCACAGCAAATACCATTCCTCTACAGGTAACATCTGGTGATTCCAACCAGATACAAATACAGAAGGAAGTAGCAGAGCAAGTAGGAACAGTGTTAAAAGATGCATTGACGGAATTTTCTTCAGTTATGGCTGGTATTATCAAAGAAACTCAGAAGATGAATAGAGGGAACAGATCCCCACCAGAGTGCCAGAGTGCTAATGCAACTCATCAGTCTCAAGCTGTACAGCCAGCTAGAGTTTCAGTTACCAGAAGATCACCTGATGATTTTCGAAGAAATGACAACAGACCGGTCCAAGCCAGCAGTTTCCACACTAGACCTTCAGACAGGAGCTACAGAGGTTCCCATCGTGAATCATCTAGCAATAAAGCACCAACTACATGTAGTGAGAGTACATTTGTTTCCAGGTTAAGAAAACAGAATGTCAAGCTACCACCATTCACTGGGTCTGAACTTTGGGAAGTTTGGATTAATAGATTCGAGGACGTAGCCATGCTTAAAGGGTGGACGATTGCAGATAAACTTGGTGAGCTGTTACCTCGGATACAGGGTAAAGCCGGAGAATTTGTATATGGACAACTATCTAGGGAAGTAAGGAGTAATTTTACTCTACTGGTTGATGAGCTTGACCATCGTTTCAAGAAAGTAGAAACAGCAAAACGTTTTGGGGCACAGTTCAGCAATCGGAACCAAAAGCCCGGAGAAACTGCAGAGAACTATGCGGCAGACTTGAAACGGCTTTATGACAAAGCTCATGCGAACCGAGACAGAGAGACCAGAAGAGAAGATCTATTGAGGCGATTTTTAGATGGCCTAAGTGATGAAAAGGCACAGTTTCATGTGGAGTACATCAAGGAACCAGGGAATTTAGATGAAGCTGTGTATGAGGTTGTGAATTTCCTGGAAACACGGAGTCGAACTAGTTTTAACGAGGACCGACCAAACAGGAAACAGACTCGTCTGGTGAAGAGTTGCTCAGATGACAAAGAGTACGAATCAGAGCTGGAAGACGAAGGTGTTAGAGTTGCGACTCAAACTCGGAGTAGTAAGAAGTGGAACCAGACTAAGGCTGATACAGAGAAAAGGGATAAAGTTAGTGAGCAGATCACTTACCAGGAGAAGCCTGATTGTTTATCTGAAGTCCAAAAGCTTAGAGAAGACATCACGAAGATGTTCAACTCGCTGAATAATCAAATTGAGTCATTTTCAAGGGGTTCACAACAACCAGGAACCAACAAGATGAAGATGGTTTCTCCTCAAACAAGGGCAACTGCAGCAAACCAACAATCTACAGGAAAGAAGCAGTTCACTGGGTGTTTCCGGTGTGGCGGAAACCATTTGATAAGAGACTGCACGTATGAAGTGACAGGGCAACTGAATGTTTCTGCCAAGCCTTTTATTTCTGATGTTCAAGGTTCTGAAGTTGGATTTCTCCAGAATGCAGCTTCTAGAGGACCGCATTGTACACTGGAGTCATCAAACTTGTGGGGATCGGCTCAGTAGGCCGAGGGTCGGTCCCAAGTAACAAAGGCCTGTGTGACAACAGTTTGAAGACATGCCCAGCCAACCCAGATAGTCTAGTTGATAACTCAGGAACCATACGACGGGAGACACCGAAGTATGATGGAGTTTATGTCAGTGATACCTTTCAGGGGACTGTGGGCACAAATACTATGGATACTGGAACTACAGCTGTGACATTGTCTGACTGTATCCACACCAAGATACTGCGTGGCCAACGTTCAAAGCCGAAACTTACCAGGAAAAGGGCGGTTGTCAGTGCTGATTGTGAAAGACTGGACTATAAGAGAAGGGCTGTACTGGAGCATAAATTAGCAATTGCCAACACTGAGGATGAGGTGTTGCTGGGGGATGATATTTTACAAAAGGGACCTGGTGGGCCAGTGGACCTTTTGTCGAGTTGTGGACCATGTTCAAATGGTAAGGAGATATCTTTGGACATGACTGATTCTCTGAGAGTGAGATCGGTGTGTGTGAATAGGCCTACTGAGACGCAGCAGAACCAGAAACTAGGTAGGACAGCGGTCTCTCCAATGAAGAGGATATATACTTACTTCATTAGTGTTGTGTTACTTCTTCTGAGTGTTCTTTCCATGGAGGATTTGTGTGTGGATGATTTGTGGAGCCCGCAACAAAATCCAAATGGGAGTGGAGAAGGTAGCAAACCTGATGACGACCTGGTCGGGGTGCCAGAAGTATCTGGATTCACATGTCAGAGGACATGTTGGGAATCGTTATCCGAGTTGATCTCTGGTGGCTGTTGGATCTTGGTAGAGATGTTTTCCAGGTTCATTACAGGAAGATGCTCTCAAAAGGTACAAGATGCCATCTGTAGTGTTACAGAAACACCATGGATACAGGGGTATACCATGACACAGAAGAAGCTACTCATTCATCTAAACATAGGTCCAGTTAAGAAATGGTTCGGGAGTGGTATGCATCTGTTCAGCACTGAAAACTGTACAGCAAGGCCAGCTACCCACCATTATTGGAACAACTGGCATAACCTAATGCTGAAGGACGGGGTGCTTTCCTGGAGATTAGTACACAAGAATGTCATTGGGCAATGGCAGTTCTTGGTACCACGATGGATTAGGGAGTACGTGTTGAAACAAATCCATGAATCTGTCCATCTAGGAAGAAAACCAAAAGGAGCTCTTCTGAGATTTTATTAGGATGGTTTCTATAATGATGATCAGATGTAAATAAGTGGATTCAGACAGGTGATGTGTATAGCAACAGTGATCCACCGTCTCACATCACACGTGAACCCTCACTAACATCAAAATTGGAGCCCATTGGATCATTCAACGAGGGATCCATCCGGAGAAGACATGACTTGGCATAGATGATCATGAAGCCTGAAGACGAAGAAACCCTTTCCATAGAGGAGAGCGAGAGAGAACAGTGGACATATCCTTCCACTGTTACCTTGATGATGCGCTATTTCATGGACTGTTACTTACCATTCACTGGATTCCGGACATACATGCATGATGGACTTGTGATTGCATTTACCTTATGGTATTGCGCGCGTGTGAAATTCTAAGGACATCATTGAACTGTGTTATAGTGTTTGATTTGCCAAGGAACATCAGTGAACTGTGTTATAAGTGGGTGAATTCCAAGGACATCATAGAATTGTGTTTTATGTGGAGAACTTTTCGAGGTATTCCCTTTACTGGGAAACTTGTGCGTGATTCATTGGATTATGTGAAATTGTTTCTTTCTACAGTTAAATGTGAATTCATGGACTGTTGAAGAGTAGACTTTAAATTGACTTTGATTGGATTTGAAAAATTTATTGTGCGCGTGTGATTTCAAGGACATCTTGAAATATGAACTTCGTTGTGTGTGACTCCTGGATTTCAAGGGTTGAACATTTGAATTCTTGAACTATTCAGTGACAGAACTGTACATGCGTTTGAGATTGATACTCTATTAACTGTAAGGTGAACGAGGACGTTTCCACCTTAAGTGGGGGATAATGAGACGAGCATCAATTTACTGGGTTTGTATTTGCATTTTTTTTTTAAATATTATTACAAGTTGTTGTTCTATAGAATATCTCTCTTGTGTGTTCTCTAATTGTAGTTCTGACATTTGTAGTTCATTTCAGATAATTTTCAGTGATAACGAATATTCCGAGGATATCTGCAGTCTCTCTGCAGAATTTACTTGCATGTTGTTGTTGTAATGAGATAGGGCGGTGGAAGGGGTTTTCGTTCACTTAGTGTTCAGCGTGATCTGTAGTCTAAAATAAATGGAGCATGCATACGAAAATTACACTGATTGGTAGCTCTGCTTATGTGTTACTAAAGTGTCCAATCAAAAGAGTGAAAATCTAATTCACAGGGGAGAGGAGTATAATTATGTAAACAGTAGTGCTGGAGGTAGAAACCGATCAGTGGAGGCAGTTTCCGATCACCCCTAATTTTTAACATGAAAAATTTGTTTTTCAGCTTTTTGTGTTGTGAATTTGTTAAAGCACTCATTATTCTGCAACTTAGAGTGATACAATCATTAAATGTAATGATAATTAATATTATTCAACTGTTTTATGTAAGTGCCTTTATGCCCCACTTTTAGGGATACTTCTCACTGGTACTTCCCATTGAAATAACATGAACCGAACCAAAACTGCCTCCAACATTAGGATTTTTTTCAGTTGAGATATTTTTTCCTTAAAACGAGTAAATTTTATATCAGAAGGATAAAGGAATTATTTTACAAAGGAATTATTTACCCAGGCAGTTAAGCTAAATGAGGGAATAACCGACTTCAAAAATATTTCAAGTCAATGTGACAAATGGAAGGGATGAAGTAAGCCTATAGCTTATCTCCCCTTTTTAAGGCTATCTGGAGAACATTTGCACGGTGGGGTGCATTACTTCTGAAGGGGTAATTCTTGTGTTTTTCATGGAAAATTTCCCTGGAGTCTTAACCGTGGTAGGGTAGGAATCCACAGAAGCAATATTTGGTTGTGAAATGTTGTACTGATGCTAAAGATCCCAAAACAAGACAACTAAGAGGGTGATTGA